>FIZT01036207.1:0-29638 GCA_900065295.1 Paracoccus marginatus
TGCATCGATCGAGCTAAAAATTTTTGTGGATTTTTTTCTCATGTAAAGGCACCAATCTACGTGGGATCCCGAAAAAAATTCGAATTTTTCTTTTAAGGGCCATCGTAATATGTACTATTGTACTGGGGTGGGCCGAAAAAATGAAATTGTTGAAAAAGACGCCAAAGACAGGGACTGAGTAGACAAAAAAAAAAAAAAACACAAAAAACACATATTGAAATCAATTTATTTTTTTCGATCGCGCATGCGCGTTGAAGTTTTCGTAATTTGGTAAAAATTGACCATCGTAGATATTTTTCAAAATCATCAAAAATGTTGAGATTTTTATCGTAACATTGGATTTTGATCAAGTTTGGTGGGGTAGTTAACTTAAGGTGGGAGATATTCCGGGAAAATTTTGAGCCCTCTAGGTGAAAGGTGAGAGGAGCAGGAGGTCCTCAAAGTGCTCCTCCTTTTAAAAAAATACTCTGTTTTAGGGACCTCCGGCTCCCCTCCCCATGTACCTAGGGGTTCAAAATTTTTTCGGGATGTCCCCCACTCAAAGTAAACTACCCCACTGAATTTGGTCAAAGTGCAATGTATGTTTTCATTTTTACTCCACCCTAGTGTTCAGACATCATTTTTCGATGCTTTCTACATATCACATTGGTACATGATAATTACACCTAGCAAAACGAACTGAAAGCTGGGACCAATGGAGCTTTTGGTAGGTAACCTTCAAACAATGAAACCAGACGAGCGAGACGAGAGTACTTTAGCGAATTTTCCTAATTTTTGCCGCCTTGGGTATTAGTTCAGCAGCCGGACGACGCGACGTCGATCCCTATGCTCCCTACTCATATGATTATACGCAAGGTGCCATTTGCATTAAATAATTTTTTACATATGGTACAATAAAATGTCGTCAAATTTTCGGTACCGCCGTGAACCTTGAGGATGTGTTGTTTGAGAGCATCGGTTGATTGACATAACAGGTCATTGCGTACGCAATTCATCTCCAAGCAACGATGCTTGTATTCTGCCGGCACTGTTCTGCGAACCATGTAGCCAATGACTTTTTTCACTTCCGCGAGTGTATATTCACCGTTTCTTTTGTTTGGAATCTCTCGAAATCTTGTAGCGGCAATCGATTTCTCACCTTGGTGGTTAACACAATATGGGCATGCGATGTATCAAAATACATATGTTTTCTAGGTCGTAGAACTCGATTTTGACAAAATTTTTCACATTGGGGGTGAGGGGGTGGTACCAAAATTTGGCAGTTTTTGAAAAATTTATTCATTCTAAAAAGTTTGACGATTTTGAAAAATTTTATGAATTTGGAATTATGGAAATTTCAGAAAAATTGTTGATGTCGAAGAATTTCTAAATTTTGAAAAAAAATTTTTTACAATTTTGATCAATTGAGCAATTATGGAAAATTTGACAATTCTGAAAAATTTAACAATTATGAGATTTTTTACAATTTTCGACAATAGAGAAATTTTAGGAAAATTTTCATTTTAAAATTTTGAAAAAGTTGATAGTTTTAGCACATTTTCAATCTCGAAGAACTCGACAGTTTTAAAAATTTTTCTATTTTGAACACTTGAACAATTTTTGAAAATTTTGACAGTTTTGAAAAATTTAACGATTCTGAAAAATTTTGACGATTTTTGAAAATATGGCAATTTTAGAAAAATTGGTAATGTTAAAGAGTTTTAAAAATTTTGAAAAAAAATAATCTTACAATTTTGAGCAATATTGAGAAATTTGACAGTTTTGAAAAATTTTACAGTTTTGGACAATAGGGAAATCTTGGGAAAATTTACATTTTTGAAAAGTTTTTAATGTCGAAGAATTTCAATATTTCGAAAAATTGACGGTTTTGACTCATTTTGACAATTTTGACGATTTTTCAATTCTGAAAAATTTTATAATTTTGGAAACTATGTCAATTTTAGGAAAATTGTTCATGTTAAAGAATTTGAAAATTTTCGCGAACTAAAATTTTACAATTTTGAACAATTGAGCAATTTTTGAAAATTTAACAATCTTGAAAAATTTAACGATTTCGAAATTTTTTTTCAATTTTGTACTTTTAAGCAAATTGACATTTTTAGAAATTTTTTAATGCTAAGAAAATTTCAAAATTTCAATGAAATTGATAGTTTTGGCACATTTTGACAATTTTGACGATTTTTCAATTCTAAAAAATTTCATGATTCTGAAAAGTTTGACGGATTTTGAAAAATTTTATAATTTTGGAAACTATGTCAATTTTAAGAAAATTGTTCATGTTAAAGAATTTGAAAATTTTCGCGAACTAAAATTTTACGAACAATTGAGCAATTTTTGAAAATTTAACAATCCTGAAAAATTTAACGATTTCGAAACTTTTTTTCAATTTTTTACTTTTAAGTAAATTGACATTTTTAATGCTAAGAAATTTCAAAATTTCAAAAAATTGATAGTTTTGACATATTTTGAAATTTTGGCAGTTTTGGAGGATTTGTCAATTCTGCATAATTCGACAGTTTTTAAAAACTTTACTATTTTGGGCAATTTGCTAATCCTGAAAAATTCAAAAATTTTGAAAATTTGATCATTTTGGGCAATTCAGCGATTCTGAAAATTTTGATAGTATTGAAAATTTTTTCGACGTTGAGAAATTTTCATGATCTAAATTTTTTTAAAAATAGGTCTTTCTTAAAAATTTTACAACTTTGAACAATTATTTAACAGCAATTTTCTAAAATTGTGCCGAAATATTTAAAATTGTGAAATCGTAAGTTACCTTGTTGATAGCTTTTTCTCGCTCCTTTGTAATTTTAGAAATATTCCAAAAGCTTCACTTCTCGAAATTTCTACCAATTTTTGGAGGAACGGTAGGAGAGGGTTATGTTGCAAAATCGTCGAAAATTGTATTTTCAAATTCTGGGACATTTGAAAGAATGTGAAAAATTAGTTTTTTGGTAGAATCCTTGAAAAAGGATAGAAAAGTGAAAAAAAAAGTCAAAAGGTATTCTATTTGGTAAAAGTGGAGTGTGCTGAGCCATATTTTTTCAAAAATCTTCGAATGATTTTTTGAAAGTTTTAGAATATTTCTAGTATGATTGGAGAGGAGTGAGAGGGAGGAGGTCAGAGGATTGGGGTCTTTTTTGCTTTCATGTTTTGTACTCGCGAAATTTGTATTTAAATACGAAGTGCATGTGAATTACAAATTTTGAAAAAATTAATTTTTCAATTATTGATATAATCTTGCTCTAAATCAACGAATTCAATTTCCAGGTGGTCTCTCCACTCACCGGACGTGTCTTAGGATCGAAGGAAATTCGAGTAGTCAACGACAAAGTGTCGATCACCAAGCTGTTGGTGAACGTTGTCTCGGGCCTGCAATTAAATATCGTGCCGGATAGCTCCGGCGAAAATATCTACATCGCCGAGACTTCAATCACGCGAAAATTATCCGCCCAATACCAGGTAGGTAGTAGGTAGCTAGGTACATACAGATAATTCAAAGTGGAACAATTTCCATCGTCTCGATCGCCAACCAATTGACCATAATTTTGCCATTTCAGGAGGGTCTACTAGACATCGAAGTGGAATTCTCGGACGGCAGCGTAACCGCCATTTCGGACGTCAGCTCGTCGGAGTACTCGATTTCGGTAGATTCGCTGAACCCCGAAGTGGTAGCGTTCGCGCCGATGCTGACGTCGTTGCATCCGCGCGTCATCGCGGTCGGCGAAGGCAAAGGTAATCTACTGAGGGTATCGTTGGTATTGCCGGACACGTGCCGTTTGGACGCCCGGCTGAAGGATTTCGTGCTGGTGACGGCGAGCGCCTACATCGAGGTGGACTTCTTCGACAACGATTACTCTCAAAAGTCGCCGATGTTCGTGCAGAACGACGGAGGTGGTGGCGCAGGCTCAAATGTGAATAATTTTTTCATGAATAATAACAAAGATACTACTAGGAAGAGGAATGATCTAGACGCGTCTTCCGATTTGCAGGACATAATTAGCGGTATTTCGCCTTCGAACGATGTGGTAAAGGAGCCGGCGGTGCAGGCCAGACAGCATCAGAGCAATAAAAATAATTTATATCCGTCTGTGCGGCGTCACTCGCCGTCCCATATCGCTCCCATGGAAATGGGCATGTATATAATCTTAGCTACGTTTAGTTTCGCTATCATAGTGTTCGTAGTCTCGTGCATCGTGTACGCCTCGAAGTATAAACCTCAAAACGGCGATTTTCAAGACGACCACAATGCCTCGGACGCTCCTTTCTTGTCCAACGGGTACAAGCCCCTGAATCAAGGAGCCGGACATTCGGTCAAGTCGCATCTGTCGCAGTTACGCGAGCCGACCACCACCAACGTGCACGATTGGGTTTGGCTGGGCAGGGCGACGCTCGAACGAGCCTCCGGATTGTTGGTACCGTCCATATCAGTTAACGATAAGCTACGTAGGAATAAGAACGATAACTGGATTCGAATCACTTCCAATCCTACATATACGCCGGAACCGAATCCGGACGCCGATCTGAATTCCGAATCTCAACTGACGAATCATGCTGCGCCGGCTAAGGCCGAATCTCGACGCATCGACTCCACCACTTATAATAAGAAATCTAAACCGATCAAGGAGCCGAGAAGCCTGGTGAATGGAAATCAAAGGTAAATTACAGCGACGAGTTTTGAAGATTGTTCGAATGATTGCCTACCCATCGCAGTAAAGGCGCTTCTTTCGAATGGTTTTTCGTGTTCGTTTCGTAGTTTGGAAATTTTTCAAATGGAGATCAAGTTTTATGAAAGGAATAATTTTGAAAAATTTTTAATATTGAGAAATTGTAAAATTTTTCAAAATTGGCGTTTTTTGAGAATTTGAAATTTTTTGAAAATTTAAGAATTTTCTAAAATTGATAATTTGTGAGTTTAAATTTTTAAAAAAAAATTGTGATTTTTGAGAATTTGAAAAATTAAATTGTGATTTTCGAAAGTTTAGAATTTTTAAAAAATTGGCGTTTTTAGAGAATTTGAAAATTTTTTAAAAATTGAGAATTTTCTGAAATTGATAATTTGTGAGTTTGAATTTTTTAAAAAAATTTGTGATTTTTGAAAATTTGAAATTTTTAAAAAAATTGATCATTTTTGTGAATTTAAAAAAATTTTTGAGGATTTGAAAATTGTCAAGAAATTAAAAATAGGTGATTTTTGAGAATTTGAAATTTTTAAAAAATTTGTGATTTTCGAAAATTTAGAATTTTTAAAAAATTGGCGTTTTTTGAGAATTTGAAAATTTTTTGAAAATTGGTGATTTTTGAGAATTTGAAATTTTTTCTAAAATTTTTGAGCATTTGGAAATTTAAGAATTTTCTAAAATTGATAATTTGTGAGTTTGAATTTTTTAAAAAAATTTGTGATTTTTGAAAATTTGAAATTTTTAAAAAAATTGATCATTTTTGTGAATTTAAAAAAATTTAGGATTTGAAAATTGTCAAGAAATTAAAAATAGGTGATTTTTGAGAATTTGAAATTTTTAAAAAATTTGTGATTTTCGAAAATTTAGAATCTTTAAAAAATTGGCGTTTTTTGAGAATTTTAAATTTTTTTGAAAATTGGTGATTTTTGAGAATTTGAAAATTTGAGAATTTTCTAAAATTGATAATTTGTGAGTTTGAATTTTTTTAAAAAATTGATGATTTTTGAGAATTTGAAATTTTTAAAAAAATTGATCATTTTTGTGAATTTAAAATTTTATTTGAGGATTTGAAAATTGTCAAGAAATTAAAAATAGGTGATTAGTGAGAATTTGAAAATTTTCAAAAATTTGTGATTTTCAAAAATTTAGAATTTTTAAAAAATTGGCGTTTTTTGAGAATTTGAAAATTTTTTGAAAATTGGTAGTTTATGAGAATTTGAATTTTTTTTTGAAAATCGGGGATTTTTGAGGATTTGAAAATTTTTCTAAAATTGGTGATTTTTAAGAATTTGAAATTTTTTTCTGGTGATTTTGAATTTTTTTTTGAAATTGGTGATTTTTGAGAATTTGAATTTTCTTTAAAAATTGAAATTTTTCAAAATTAGTGTTTTTTGAGAATTTAAAATTTTTGAAAATTTGGTGATTTTTGAGAATTTAAAATTTTTTCAAAAATTGATAATTTGGGAAAAATGGAAATTTAGAAAAAAATGTTCACATTTTTGAAGAATTGAAAAATTTTGAAAAATGTTAACAGCTTGAAAAATTGATAAATTTTAAAAAATTGTCAAATTTTGCAAATCTGAAAGATCTTAAATAATGGACAAATTTTCAAAAATTGATAATCTTGGAAAATTGAGAAATTTTGAAAAATTTATCATTTTATGAGTTGAAAAATTTGAGAAATTTTCAAATTTTTGAGAGTTTAAAAAATTGAACAATTTTTGAGCTAATTTTAAGAAATTCTGCAAAATTGACAATTTTCAAGAAGATGGTAAATTTTAAAAAATTTGTAATTGTAAAGAAGGTGATAATTTTGAAAAAATTGTCAAATTTTGACGTTTTGAAAAAATTGATATTTTACAAAAAATTGGTAAATTAAAAAAAATTAAAAATTTTGAAATTTGCCGAATTTTAAAGAACGTCAAATTTTGGCAATTTGAAAACTTTTAAGAAATTAACAAATTTTGAGAATTTGAAAAATTCAAAAAAAAAATCAAAATTACCTATTTTGGAAAAAAATTATTCATTCTAATCAATTTGCATCTTCACCCGCAGGTGCTTCCATCTGCCTTCAATTCCTTGCCGTCCGGACCGAAGAACCGTCGCCGACGACTACAAACCTCCTGTACCGCCTCACCGCAACATGGAGCCGGCCCCGTCAAAACCCTCCAGCTCGGTTCTAACCGCCGCAGCTCCGCCGGCCAACTCGAACGCATCGGCGGTCGTAAACGTCGCAGCGGCCGAAAATAACCCTAGCAATTTACCGCATCGCCATAAACATCACCATCACCACCACCATCATCACCACCACCACCACCGCAACAAGTTACTATCGGAGGCGGCCAACGCTTACGCCATCGTCAACAAAGAACAGCCGAAAGCCAAGAAGGAGCCCGACAAAGACCCGGAGGAAGAAACGCGTTTAACGTTCGTCAATTCGTCTGAAAATTTATCCGAAATTAAAAAAGCCAATATCGTCGGAAACCCCATGTTCTCGCTGGACAAGCAGGAAGAAGAAGACGACGGCTGTTTAGGTATCGAAGACTTGAATCTGGGTATGGATTATCACCAAATTATGGAATACTTCGATAATCTCAAGGAGTCCACCGCTTAATTGGATTCAGCTGCAAGTGTTTGTAGACAGGAGTGTGAAAGATGTTGTGGCAAGTTGGTTGTGAATGTATCCACATATCTTTTTTTCTTTTTTTTTTTTCATATTTACGGATAGTTTACGAATTTATTTATCATTTTCCAATTTATTTTCCCCCTCCCAAATACTCCTATTCCCTCGCGTGCGTAGTATCAACGGCGTTGCTTCGTACGAACGACACTCTTTTAATACAGGTTTTCAATTATTTTATACCTTTTTTTTTTTTCTGTAAATAGGTTTGGATAAAGAAAAAATAATCTTTTAGCCTATTGCTGTTTTCCAGTTTTCATATACCAATTTATGATAAAGTTACCGTGTAAACATGTTAAAATTAATCGCAAACACTATTTTAGAAATGGCATTACAGTCTTCTTCCAGGTATTGACTCGAAAACAAGCATGCTAATTTCAGTTTTTTTTTTGTTTTTGAATTTTAAGCGTTGAACCGCAGAAATGAATGAGCGAAGTTTAAAAGCAAAGCGCCGTTCTGATCAGAACTACCATCTCCTCGTGCCATATTATTTTTTTAAAGAAACCTATACCTCTAGATAAATATGTACTAACTCGCTAACCAGTTTCTAAGGGTTTTAACATTCCTGAAAATAATTTTCATACGTCGCCTCGAGTATTCTCATCTTCCATCGCAACTTTCACCTTTCGTTACGTTTATAAAACGATTTTATTATTTGCATTTTGTGCCGAATGTTCCTATTCTTGTTTTATTTTATCTGTTAATTGAATTTTTTTTTTTTCTGAATTAAGTACCTATATCGTAATATTAATGTGTTTTATTGATATTTTTAAGCCTTCTTTTATTTTATTTTTCTACTTGGTGTAGTGTGTGTGTATCGTAGCGTTTTCAAAGTCGAATCTTGAAGATATTCTTTTCATCCAAATGTGTACAGTACTCGTCTGATTTAGGATTATTTATTTCGCTGCTGCAGAAAATTACAGTTACCGTGCGTGTGAAAGGGGATTTCACGACAGTCAAGTTGTACGTACTATTTTGATAGGTTATACTCTACTATAAATAAGGTGCTCCGTGTATTTGAAATTAGCCACGATACGATTAAAAAAATCCCAACGATAATAATTACCTATTTTACCTAATTATAAGCGCAGATGCAACTTGATTGACGGATAAAAATACTCGTAGCACATCATTATTTAACTCAATTCGCAATAATTTCGTTTACGTGGTTTTATCAATAATAATTTTTGTCTCTTATTAAATATTATCATGATCGATTTTACTATCTTATTGTAACAATGTCAATTGTGTTGTGCATATATAAATTCGAGTAGATGATTCGTAGGCGATGCTTTCTATCGTAGATTTTCTTTACGTAGGTTTTGATTTTTTTTTTCATAATTTAGAATTTGTGATATCGGTAGAGAGAAATGTATTGTAATATTTAACGTGGGGAAAAAAATAAGCGATATGGTCTACATTTTAGAAGATGTATAAAGTTACGGCGCGTACGCTTATGAAGAATTTTTTTTAGAGTAAAATTTGTACTCGTATTCGTGTATGTGTGTGTGTGTATATGAGTGGCCAAATCGAAGAATCAGTATGCTAAAGGATAGCTAGATTTCTGTCTTTGTCATCATCTATACACAAGCTTGTTTTAATATAGCAACCAAATAAAATTATCTAGTCATACTGTTATCGCATTTGTTGTAATTTAAAAAATTATGTAATATCATTTAAATATATACAAATTGAATGGTTAAACTCGACACTTTGTTTTTGTTTTAAAGAAATCTTTATTTAAATAATTAATTAATAACAACGAAAAGACACACTGGCTACAGATATTTACCGAAATGTTTATAATCGATCTTCTTTACCCATTTTCTACACCCCAGCAAATTATTTTTGAGTAGGTAGGCGAAAGTGAGCGTTTCCATGTTACGTTCCTGAAGTTGTCGTTCCTCTTCGGCTTCTCTTTCTAACATCTCGTGACTGACGGCTCTAGCTTGGAATGGCATTTTATTCGCGATTACTTTCAAAAAATATTCCACCTCTTCGTATTCGCATCTTCCTCCAACTTCGAATAAAATCCTATGAGCTTTGACCGGCGTTACGTAATGATGTATGTGGCCTTTACCTCCTCCGGCGGTGATACCGACCGGCTGCAAGAGCACATTGTTAGATTGTATTTTCAACATCGATCTAGCGAGGGATACTCGTAAAATTTCATCATACGTACTCTTTTCGTACACGATTGCCACGGAGGATCAACTCTCCAAACGGCGAACATTCTTTTGAAGTCTAATTTCTTGAGTAAAGCTAATCGTATAACTTCGAAGTGAGCGAATTTCATCCTACCACCACGGACGACCTATCGAAAAAAAAAGTAAGACGTGGTATTTGCCAATTGGACATCAAATGAAGTGCTTTTCGGAGGTCAACTTACAGCGACGCCGTATTGTTTGTGGACTAGTTTATTGTGGATCAATTCTGGACCTCGAATTAGGTGAAGTTGCTTCATCATTTTGGGAGGCTTTTGGTTATTCGGGTAAACTGGTACTTTTGGCACCTGCCTCAGTTTATTGTACTCGGGTATTTCGATATCTGCGTAATAATCGTGAGATATTATCAGTTTTCGAATTGATTTTGAAATAATATTATCAGATAAACTTACGACTGAAGTCGGGAGGAGGTTTCAAGTACTTTAGCCCTCGCATTTGTAACGCTGATTGAGCCATTTGAATGTCTGAAAAAATTCAAGATTAGAAGTATCGTACCTAGTACTTCAAATGAGAATTGAGACTCATTAGCACTTACCTTTGAATATAGCTCCAAGAGGTGAGCTTTTCGCTAAAACGGCAATCATGTTGAGATTTATTGGACTTACGATAGGAGAAAAAGAATTTTACCGGAAAACCGATGATCAAAATGACATAAAGATTGCAGAAAAGGGTCCAATGAAACGAGCAAGGAAGAACAGCAAAGAAGGCGATTGGTGCGACGAAAATCACTGTAGAAATAGGAAAACGAAATTAGTTACATTTTCGAGTAAAACTGCTGTTGAACTATCGAATTAACACTAATAAATTTGTAATTCGAATGTAAAAAAGAATAATCAAAATTCAAAAATTGATAAGTTTTCCGAAATTTTACTCGGTACTTCTCCGTTTTAGCCATCACTGCCACTAAATTAACCAATCAGAGTGCATGAAATTGAAACACCGTCTTAGAATGAGCCTCCTTTTCCTCCAACAAAGTCACTTGTTATCATTTTTTTTTTTTTGATAAAATAATGGAACAATTTGGTGTCTCCAAAAATATTTCAAATTTCAATTCGTATTTCGTTTGTTAAATAAAAATGTCGAGTGGAGCTGGGCGCTTGGTCCGACCATTGCTTTCACCTAACCACCAAGAAGCCCGGTACAATGCTCTCCGATTGTACAGATTATGGTATAGATATATTCCTTGGATCAGTGAGTATATATTTTCGTACTACTGCTTGACACTTACCATAAAATTGACTGGAATTGCTTTATTCCAGAACACAATTTCCTCTTAGGATTTCCAGTTACCGAGCAAGAAATGCGACAGAAATTAAAACAAGAGTTTATTAAAAACAAAAATGTCACCGATCTTCGCGTTATAGATATGCTGATTTTCCATGTAATTTTATTGGTTCTATTTTTTCATCGGTAGTTTTCTTTCAAATGGGTCTAATGTTTGGTATTTGCTTTAGGGTCGAAATGATTTGAGAGAAATAGGAGAACTTTGGGCTCAACCGTGCCATATAATGGGAGAACACTTCAAAGATACTGTTACACCGAAACCAAAGAAATTTCTTGATAAATTCTTTTCCAGCCCGGATTAATTTTTTTCCCCATACGTTTGGTAGAAGTTTAGATCAATTGTCGTTGAGTAATACTTTCTCTCGAATAATTAAGGCAAATTTCGTTTTACGATCATTATATGTATAATTTACCTATACTTAGGTTAGTAGTCGGTTATTGAAGAAAAAATTGTTATTTACCCAAAATGCCTTATTTGTAAATAACTCTACATACATTATACGAGATATTATTAATTAATGTATATTTCAGTCTGATTTTATAGATAATTCGTTTACAGCGGTTGTACTATTCGTTAAATTCGTACTGAATCGAATTTGAGTAAGGTGGAAATTATTCGCCCGATGCTGAGATATCTTCCTCAAGGCGATAAAACCGAATATGAGTTCAACGAATAACATAACGCACATGACAAATTGTACTGATTTCTCTGCTGGTTGTGAAGAAGTTCCTCTGTTCACGAGTAAGAATAGTTGTAACGGACATTGAAGTATCAACGAAAGCATCCAAAATCCGGCAAGTTCTGGTATCTAAAAAAACATCGAAAATTAAAATTGATATCTGGACAAATTTCGGAGTTGAAAATAACAAAGTACCTTTTCTAGTAAGTTTCCTACGTATCCCAAGTACAATCTGAACGCTTCCATGGGTATCAAAATGATTAATACAATCGTTGTGATGACTTGATATAAATTATGCAGCGAGTCATACTGAAAAGTATGCGGATCATATTTCATGTTCCAACAATATTGATAATATAGAACTCACTTTTTGCATAAGCATAAAAATTGTAGTGACTAGCCAGAATGGGAAAAATATTACATTGAAGTAGAGTGCCATTTGTAATTCCAAATTGCTGGTGATTTCGGAGCCTATAGAAACATCGAGCGATTTTTCGAATTTCGAATAAGTTATCAGATTGCAAAATTTTTAAAAAATATTTACTCACGTTATACCTATTTTTTTCCATTTTTCGAGTTCTTGTTTGTAAGCATATCCTCCTGTGTGAAGATCGTCTGAACTTCGAGGCATTTTCAGTGGTTTTAGGTTTTTCTGCAGTTGTACATTTTTTTTTTCCGAATTAGGAAACTACAACTTTATTCTTGTTTTCTCAACGAAGTTTTCGTTTTTATCAGCCGTTCCTTTCCGAAAGACTTTACCATGCCAAGAAAGCGAAGTTATGATATATTTACCATTGTTGCTATGGCAATTACTGCAGAGCATTATTATTGTAATGAATGTTATGAAGATTTGAATTTTAGCCTAGAGTTTAAGATTAAAAAGTTCGAAAGTTCAAGCATCAGGCTTATTTTATTGAGCGTTTTTGCAGTGTAACAGATGGTTCATGCATTCAGTTGGGTTATTAGAATCTGCAATAATTGAAATTCAATTTATTCAGTGGCTTTGAATTTGAAAAGACAATAATTTTTGTGATTAGATTTTGGTAGCTGAAAAAAAATTCGGAAAAAAGAATGAATTTTGTATGTGCCGAAGTATCAACACTGCATGGGTACTTATTGTGTCAAAAAATCTTGTTTTTTTAAATAAAAATGTTCCGCAAGTTCAACTTTTCCGTGATTTAGAACATTTTTTTCATGTAACTTTACTTTTTGTCCTGTAAAGACGTAATTTTAATCAAAATTCAAACTTCAAAGTCATTTTCAGTTTGAAAGTTAGGTAACTCAAAGTTGGCATGTTGCAAGCCAAAATCCGGAATTTACTCTTTCGATGAGTGTTGAGTACACTGATCAAGCGATCAAGGTGATCACAATTCGGCGAATGATGAAAATAAGAGAACATTTGAATAATTCAAATGGGTTTTCTCTTTACTTATCTCACCACACATTAATATTATGCTTTCAAGTTTTACACCGTTCTGTTTCAACTTTTCAATTTTCCATTTTCCATTTTTTTCATTTTACTTTCTGTAAGGCATGAGAAGTGGCAACACTGATACCCTTGTCTCAAATTTTTGTAGCCATGATTCCATTATTTATGTGTTCAGGTACTGAAGAAGATGAAAAAGCGATCGAAAATGTGTAATTTTTGATATTCAAACGAATTATATTCAACTTATAAATCGGAAATTGTGATTATATATTTATTAGTCGGTTAAATATCTTTGCATACTTCCATTCATCATCGGTATTCCATTTTTACAAGTGAATTTTTCGAGGCTCTAAGATTCGATCTTGGTCATAAATGACCATAATTTACGTATTATTATTTCAAATTATGTAGTAACATATTGCCATTATTGGAAAAAAGTAAGTTTTTTCAACCTTTCTCCTTGGTAATTTATTAAATGACCGTTTAACGACATCATTTAAAAGTTTTTATTGTGTCTTTACTTACCACATTGTTTGTTTGGTAACGCAGTTTGATATATTTTTTTTGTTTATTTTGCCCCTTTGTTTAATGCTTTTTGAAATTTATCCGGCAGATATATGGAATGGAAGGTAAATTCGATAGACGAATTCGACCGCAACGCGAAAGGGAAATATATCGACCCGGTAGTGGACCGTTAAAGCGGACAGACCCAGCCGAACCGAATAGATATTACAAATACGATTACTCAGGTAGACCGGACAATGCTCGAGATTCGAAAGACGACTACGACACCGATAGAGTACCCCACGAAAGTAGTTCCTATAACCGATACGATTCACACAATGATAAATCATTCGACAAAGACCGAAAGAAAAACAAAAAACCGGACGCTGGTATATACGTACCAAAACAACGCAACCGAACCGATAGCTCAAGTGTGAACGAAAGTCACACCTACAATTCGACGCACGTACCGTTAGATAATCAGAAACCATGTTATTCTGCCCGAGACGGGGTAACCAATCGCGAAAACGATTTCGTCAACAATGCGCCTCAGTACGATAACACCCACCATCAAAGTCGCAGCTTTATCGAGAGTAAACAGTTCGTACGAGGCTATAAAAACAACGATAATCAATCCAATTGGAAAGACCATTCTAAGGAGAATGCCGACTTCAAGAAATTCGAACCCAGAGACACGTACGATTCGCAAAACCAATCAACCGCCAACAAACCCGGCGGCTATAAGAATAACGCCGCCTACAACGAGGACAGAAACACTTACTACAATTCGGACTTGAAAGGATCCAACAACTACCACCGCTACGGAAACGAACCATCGTTTAACGACCGAAACGCCAGGAACGATCGCGGTAATACGAACGACAAGAACAGAATGGGTCGTAGTCTATCTCGTCGCAACAGCTCGAATTCCATCTCATTACCGGACGCGTTCAGCTCTTGGGCTCCCCGACTACAACGTCAATTTCTAAACAGCAAAGGAATCAAACCGGAAGACTTGGATAAGTATTTGCAAAACAAACAACAACAGCAGCAGCAACAACAGCAGTTCATGGGCAACTCGAACCGAGATAATCGTTATTCCCAAACACTGCCTTCGAAAAACAACAGAAACGCTCATTTCAAGATGAACAACAAAGAGAATCCGAGAAATACGAGATTTTTCCAGAAACCAAAACCTTTCGACGAAAGACCCGGTACTGACCAGTCTGGCAGCTCGGAAGAGAAGAAAATCTCCAGTGTCAGTCCCGCCGAAATGACCACTTCTACCGAAAAATCCTGGAATTCCAACGATTCCGTTCAAGAGACCAACCTCGAGACTAAGAACGATTCGGGTAAAAAAACCGTGCCCGAAAGTCAGCCGAATGAAGAAGCCGATAAGGATGACGACAGAGATATCGTCGAAAATAACGACGAAGATTTTGTAAGATCATTATGTTCCCCTTCTGTGGTACGATACGTTTCGTATTTTATTTTAAATTTTTTCATTTCGTCTATTAGAACTGGGCCGAGGAAGTCGAAAGGGAGCAGTTGTACGTCGAAAGGAATCTCAGCGAAGCTAACGATTTTCATAAAAACGACGACAACTCGCCGGATAAAAAGAAAGACCGCAAAAAACGTAGAAGGTACGTCGATATTTTTTCTCCTATTTTGCATCCGTTTCTCCGTCAAAGTTCACGACTAGTATTCTAGTTCGATTAAAATTTTCGTAATTTTATTTCAATGCAGACGTGAGTTTCGGAAACGTCGAGGGTAAGTTGATAAAATAACAACATTGTCCCATACCGAGGCATAATTAACGTCGTTTCTTTAATCACTACAGTCACCGTCGTCGTAACACGCCATCGATTCGACCGTTTAATATTAATTTCTCTCTCTCTCTGTCGACAGTTTCAGCTTCGAACGTAAACAAACCACTCAGCGGAGTCGAAATCCCAGCGAAAACGAGACCCAAAGTCGTAAAAAAGGCGGCGACGACGATCACAGAGCCGGTCGATCGACCAACGAGGATAATCGTAACGACTCGAACGACGGCTATTTGTCTTGGAGAAGGAATAAAAATCCTAGCCCGTCGAGAACTCGATTAGGCATCATGGGACGTAACTATCGATCCGATAACAAATACGACAACTTCCGCAATAACTCCAACGACCACGAAAAAATTAGCAATAAAATCAAAATTAATAATAAAATAAACGAATTACCCGCTATTGTTAGAGAACAGAGTAAGTTTTAATCTTTACGTTGATCTTTTTTTTTTTCTTTCTTAATTTTTCACTTATATTCAGGGATATTAAACTTTCTTTTCTTTTTCCGAATAGAAAAAAATATATTATATTTTACCTTTGCTTTAATTTGCACACTGAAGGTAGTTCGATGTTTATATAATCAATCGTTTGGCGTGTTGCCGATTCGATATTATTAATTTTTAATTTCTGTTTTATTTCCTGTAATTATTATGATTTTATCGTATTTTTCCTAGCGAGTAGATTTGTGTAGATTTGTGATGCATGAATATTTTAGAATTTTTTTTTAAAAACCAAAAAAAAAAATTAGTAGATTTGAACAATATTTGATTTTTTGCTCGATCGAGAGTGGTTTTTAAAAAGTTGTCGAGCTCGAATAACCGACGTCCTATTGAAACGAACGCGAACGGTGTAGAAAAAACTCGACGTCAGCAAATTTGCGCGATTATTTTTTTTTTACCAAGTGTCGTGTTATTGTTTTCTAACGACGTAGATAAAACGAATATTCCGACGATTAGCGATGGAAATTCGAGTGTAGGAAATTTATCATTTTTTATTTATTTTTCGTAGTTGAATTAAGGCACGATTTTCATCGACAGCTTCGAAAGAGAGAGAAAAAAAAACGATTGTGTCGATGAGATTGTAAAAAATTCTGTTATATTTAGGTAAACTAATATGCAAATTAATAAATAGAGATTAAATGCGTCAAATGCGTATTTATTTTAGCCATTTATAAGTACTCGTTTCAACCGTAATGATTTACGTATTAAAAAAAAGAATAATCGTGGCAATTATCCAAATAAATAATCTTTATAAATGTAATTTTATCAATTTTCCACTCGTCTTGGCTTTTTCATTTTTGGAAAAGTTGGTTACGAGTTCTTTTTTTTTTTTAATCGACCTTGAGAATTGAACTCTGTTTCAAAAGGTTATCGAGTAGATTTGTTTCGAAAATAGTAACTTTTTCTTTCAACGAGTTACTCGACTTGGTAAAGATTTAAAATGGATAAATTGTACGTCGGTTTTTTTACTAATATTTTTTCCCGCTTTTAAATCAACCTAATTCGCGAATCTGCTCTCTCCTAAGTGTATTTTTTTCTCAACCTCGAACGACGTTTTTTTGTAACCTTTGTCGTTATTTTTTGCAGCGAACGCGAACAGCGATAACGTAGCCGGAATAATAAAAATTCCTCAAAGTCACCCGGTCGGTCCATCATCGTCGTCGTCGTCCGCCGAAGTAAAGTCATCTCCGCCGAAATACCCGCAATCCGCGCCCTACCAAGGATTCGCGAACAAACCAGTGAAACAATTGTACAATCCGACCAATCCGAAGCATCCGATCATCGTATCGAATCAATCGAGCCGAGCAGCCGTTCAATCGACCACTCATCTGCCGGTGCCTGCTCACTACGCACCGAACGCCGTTCTGAGCGAGCGACCCAATCAAATGTACATTCCGCCGCCGTACTGCGAATCGAACGTGCAGCCGAATGTTATTCCGCCAGCCGGAGCGTATATCGCGGCCGATCCTCACGTCATGTCCAGGCCAGCCTGGTACGACGCGTACTCGAAAAGCTTCCGGTCGCATAATAACGCTCATTTGCTGCTCGATATTAGCCTGGCCGATACCGAGCTGCAGAATTTACTGCTGTCTCCGGCGCTCATTTTGAATTGGGAGAAGATCAGCCAGTTGAGGTGAGCTGGATGGGCTGGCTTTGCTGGTGGGAAGGCTGCAGGTGTTAATACGTGATTTATTTTTCGTAGGGATTTCCTGCAAAAAGCCTTACGTACTTTGTTGGCTACTGATTTGAAATTCTGCGAGACCGAGAATGTCGAACAGCATATGTGGAAGATTTTATTCCACAATGTGATCGAATTGCTGCGCAAGAGGATCGTAGACGACCCGATGAACGCGCCCGAATACAGAAATTTACTCCTTTCTGTCATTAATCAAGTAATTTATCGAGTTTTCCGAGTTTTTTTTTTCTTTGTTTCGAGCATTTTCTAATTGGAGTCATTTTTTACGTTACAGGGAACTGATTATTTTCATAATTTAATCGCTTTATTGGAAAGTGTTCATAAGATAAAAATAGACGATTTCCTCAACGTCGAATGTCCATCTACCAAAGGACTAGGACTGGTAGGTTTAGTTTTAATTTCGGCTCAAAAAATATTCCTATTTCTCGGCGACTTGGCCAGATACAAAGAAACCAGCGAAGAATGTTCTAGCTTCACTAGTGCCAGACAGTACGTAAATTAAACTTTACTAGATACCACCAGGGGAGTATTTTGCCGGATTTAATTTTCTGTAATTTTTTTTTCTCAGATGGTACATAAAAGCTAATCAACTGAATCCTAGAAATGGCAAACCCTACCATCAATTAGCTCTTTTAGCCGTTTGTGGGGTAAGAAAATTCGCCTCGAAAATGATTCGAAATATCGATTAATATTTTAAAATCGAAATTCGTCCGATTTTTTGTTCGCAGAGGAAGAAGTTCGACGCTGTGTATTATTACATGAGAAGTCTAATGGCATCTAATCCTTTTTTCACCGCCAGAGATAGTTTACTCGCGTTATTCGACGAAAATCGTAAAAAAGTAAACTTCGTTCCCCATAAAATGGGCAATTTTTTCATTTGAAAAGAATAAATTATAATTTTTCTTTTTTACAGTACGAACAAGTTGAAAAAATGCGACGCGAATCGAAAGAGAAGAAGAAACAAGAAAAGGCCAAAGAAAAAGAAAGCGTGATAAACGGTAGCATGTTGAGAAAAGAAATCTGGATCAGACCCGACGACGGCAGAAGAATTCAACGAACTACCTCAACGTCTCAAGAATGTAACGAAGAAAGCGACGACGAACTGTTGAAAATATCTGCAGCGGAGGTAGAGTTTTCGGTAGACGATCGGTGCAACGAATTCTATACGAAACTGAACTTTTCTCATTTCGATTTCAGGTTAATAAACGGTTCTTACTCAGTTTCCTACACGTTCATGGAAAATTATTCTGTAAAGTTGGGTAAGTTGTCAGACAGACGAGACTCCTATTCGAGTTTTCGATTGGTCGCTATACGAGTTAATTTTTTCGCAGCATGGAGACGCTACAAGAAGCAGCTATCGAGATGCTGACCGAG
Source organism: Paracoccus marginatus (assembly GCA_900065295.1). Lineage (NCBI taxonomy): Eukaryota > Metazoa > Arthropoda > Insecta > Hemiptera > Pseudococcidae > Paracoccus > Paracoccus marginatus. The sequence continues at coordinate 18,881 of FIZT01036207.1, forward strand.
TTCAAAGTATTATTGAGCCATACCCCGCTTCCGGTCACTACCTCTCGTCTATTGCAATTACTTGCGTTGAATATGTTCGCCATTGATAACGGTCAATTGAAAGGTAATGTTTTAGAATCCTTTTCTCATCGAGTAATGATGAAATTTATCCATTAATCTGGGAACTTTTTTTTCTCTAGATCCTCAGTTAGAATCTGGTTACCATTCTGCAGTTCAAGAATCTGCCCTCGTTATTAGCTTCCAAATGTTTAGTATAATTGTGAACAGATGCATACAGCTGCTGAAAGAGCAACTGCAGCAGATGAAAGAGCACGCCGACGCAATGACGTGGAAATATCCGCTGATTGTGCACTCGGATGTGTTGATTTTATTACCTGCCGTCAAAGTGAGTGTTATTGTTACCTACTCGAGGTGTGTACGTGAAGACACCAGAGTGATTGAAATTTTATCGCGAATATTTTTCATTTAGTTATGGTGCGATTGGCTGTTTTGTCACGGTGATGTGTGGAACCCGCCTCCATCTTGCCAAGATTACAGAATAAGGTAATTTGGAAAATGCTCCCCCTCGAAATGTATTCTACTGATGGGAGAATTCAAATTTCTGATAAAAATGATTTTTTGCAGCGGATGTGGAGATTGCTGGAGTGCTCTAGCTACGTTTATTAACCTTCTAGAAGAATTGAACTATCAAGATATTCTTGAGAAAGTTGGATTTAAAGAGCCTATTTTGGTCATGTCCAACGACGAGCAAAGTTCGTAATTGCCAGCTTATAATAAATTACAGCTTTGTTGTTTTACTGATTGTTGTTTCTTTATAGATTACGTCGATATGATGAAAATACCTCTAGAAGAAGACATCACTCTTAGCGGCTTTACTCCGTTGATGTACAATACCCAACCTGCGTGTTACACGTACAAACATATAGAAATGGTGAGTCGTAACGATTCAGTAGGGAGCCATTTTATCGAGCTGTCCCCCACTAACGTACCTTTTTTTCACCAGGAACTGGCTCAAGTGTGTTTAAGAATCCATAGAATATTATTTTTCGGAACAGTCTTCTTATGTGGTATTGATCCGCCTGTATTAAAGCTACATAAAACGGAGACAGGATTAGATGAATATATATCGGTTGTTGAAGAGGTGATAACGCCGAAAAATCAGGTACGTGATGATTTAAATTTATTGTAAATTACTAAATTCGCGTTGAAAAGTGAAGAAAATTCGAAAATCTTTCGTTTGAATCGAAATTGAGTTAAGGCGTCTCAATTTCACTGCCGGAGTAAATTTCTCGGTTATGTTCGGTTTTGTTCGGGAAAACTTATCTTTATGAGCCAATGAACGATTAGGAGATTTTCGACAATAGCCGATTTTATCCGAAGTGTTCCGAAAAATTTACTCCCAAGACAGGATTTATACGCTGAATCTGAAATAATTTTGTAGTTTTTCGTGTAATCAAGTTCGACTTCTTTTCATTTACTTTTTCCAATCATTATTTTTTTGTTTTCCGTTGAAATAAATACTAATGGAGTATTTTTAATGTAATAATCTTATACCGTACTCTAAAAATTGCTACGTTAATTTCGCAGAGTGATAGCGAAAACATCGAAGACCATTGGAGCGAAGCAGAAAGTGATTATAAAAATGACGACGACGATCAAGACCGAAATTACAAAGATAACGCGGTCGAAGGCGACGAAAAAGGATTACTATACCGTAAGAAAGAACTGGAACGTATTCATCAGAAACGAGAAAAATATATCAGGGATAAAAAGGTAGAAACTCTTTCGATTTGGTAATGCACGATGCATTTTTTGAACTCGTCTTATTCCTCGTGCTACGTTTTTTTCACCCTTCCTTAGGAAACCATCAACAAAGAATTGGCCGCGTTCAGCGTCGAAATGGAAATCAAACCTCACTACCTCGTACCCGATACCAATTGTTTCATCGACTGCTTACCCGAACTTGAGAAAATCGTGAAAGCGGTTTCGATTACTCAAAGAAATTTATACTCTTTAATGATTCCTGTCGTAGGTACGTACATACTTCACTACCTAAATTCGTGTAGATTATTCCGTATCAACGATCCTCTATCTGATTTTCCGTTTCAATTTAGTTCTCAGCGAACTAGAAGGTATCTCCAGAGGTGCTCGTAAAGACGAAGGTGTCTCGGATAGAGCCAGACACGCGTTGAAATTTTTACAAAATCGTTCTTCCTGTACTAATATTAAATGCGTAACGACTCGTGGCTCAGTTCTTCCTTCTACGAGGTTTACCAGCGAAGAGGATTACAGCAAGGTAGGTTTTTGTGTAATTTTACTGAAATCTGTCGAAACGAGCGACCATACTGATTTGTTATTCGTTTCCCAGGTCGAGAAAAATGACGATAAGATATTAACCACTTGTATGAACCTGTGCAAGAATAACGCTGCCGTTGATAATACTTCTGGTAATTTCCATATCAATTTTCCAGCTCTTTTGTCGCAACCGATATTGACCTTTTTTTCCCCCTGTTTGTAGACCAACAGAAGAAAATTTATCGCGAAGTGGTGCTACTGACTGAAGACCGAAATTTACGAGTGAAAGCGTTATCGAGTAATATGCCAGTACAAACGGTTTCAGATTTTATAAAATGGGCTGAACTTCACTAAACGTATTCTTACGACGATGAGTCTTCTTAATACATTAATGGCCGGTATAGGTAAATTCCCACGTCGCGATAAAAATCCACTAGTAAATCGAATACGAATTTGATTTTTTTTTCTTATCATTTCAGATGTGAATCGAAAAGGCATTTTCTCTTCTTTCAGTTTTAAAAATTTAAGATATCTAATCATGGAAACTCGTTGCATTTAGTGTTATAATTTGTGACAAATACCTACTATTAGTTTTCTTCTACTTTTTTTTTTTTTTTTTAAATTAGTAATGAATTTTTAGATGGCTATTCTATTTGTTGTTGTCATTTTTGAAATTTAGTTACTGTTTTTTTTCTCCTTTTTTGTAGTTAATGACGAAATATTCCAAGCAGAATAGTACACCGGATGATACGGTTTGATAGTTAGTATTTTATGCTTGAACATTTATCTCTTTGTAAAAAAAAACAACCCCCTCCTATTTCTTTTTATTTCTGTTTGTACGTTTATTTTATATATTATGAATTATTGCTCTGTACAGAGAGAATTTAGTGAGAATGAATATTTTTGGTATTTTAATTTCTACAAATTATTTACTATTAGAAGGTAGAGATTAATTTTAATGTAACTTTTTTCTCGTATGTACGTTTTAAATTTTACAACGTACCACACACATTTTACTGACTGCAAGGTGGAGAAAGTTTCGAATATGTTCATTTTTATCCACATTTACGATCGTATATTACTTAATTAATTTTTTTCCCCTTCATAAATATGTAAATTATTAATACTACGTATGTGATAAAGCGGTATAAAATTTTAAAAAACAAACGGAACTACAACGTCAATGTTATACTTTTATTAGACGTATTGCTGTCATGGGTGTCTGGTACATCGTGCGATTGGATAAAAGCAAATTGAAACAAATATCAGTCATTCCCACTAAGTAGGCTGTGATTGTTCGTTAATAATGACGACGTTAATGATGAGGTTCCGATCATGTATAAATTTTACGAATTAATGTTCAAAGTTTTATGATTTCTTCTTCTTCTTTTTTTCACATAAAATACGCTTTTGAAAACCGTTTCAACAGAACGGTGGCCATATTACCGGAACGTATCCTCGATTTATTTATTCTTTTTTTTTTATTATTTCATTGAGCTTATTCTATTTGAATCAACGCTATTGTAGATTCAATCATTTTTTTTTCATTTTTAAAATTTAAATACAATGAAAGTTTCTGCCTTTAAACTAACGCAATTTTTAAGGATATTTTTTGATCTCACAAAATTATTATCGTTTATTTTTTTTTTCATTATTTTATTGCAAAACTAATATCATGTTTAATTTTTAAAAAAAGTTATGTAAATGTGTCTATACCAAAATAATGTGAGATTAGTATTAAAAAAAAATTAGATTAACGTTGATTGTAAGTAAAAATAATCTTATTTACGTTTAGGTAGCATTAATTCGTGTTATTTGTATTCGGTCGCATTATGGTTATATGAAAAAATTGTTTTATTTATTCTAATTTCGTATTAGAGAAGTTACATTTTTATAATTAATTTGTTATGTAATTAATTTACAAATAAATTATAAACTTGTAAAATTTATTTGCGAAATCTTCATTCGCTCAAGAGAGACATACCTGTAGTAGGTACGATACGATACGATCAGGCTGCGAAATAAATCGAGACAAATTTGTTCAGCAATAATGGGTATATTCGAAGTAAGAAAAATTGAAATAGAAAATTAATGAAGTTTACAATAAATAGGTATTAAAGTTTAGTTCAAAGCGCGAAATTTTAAATAAAACGTACATTATTTGCATCATATAGGTAATTACACGATAAAAACAACAATCAACTAGCAGCTTTTTTCTGCTGCACTAGTTCTCGCAAATTCTCCTGACTCTGAGTCAAATTACGATTTAGAATAACTTTATCACTATGACAAGTGGTGATCTTCTCGTCGATGGTTTTATTCTCGGCGTTTAAATGTACCTTACTTTGATTGATATCGGTTAAAATGAAAGATCTGCCGACAGACTCGTATACGACGGTATCCTCGGATAATTTATCGAGTTCTTTTAGAGTGTTTTCGTTGTCTTGTTTTACACGAGTCATTTGACCTATCTGCATATCTTTCAGCTGTAGTTTCTGCTTCGTGCTGATCATCTTCCTTTGAAGTTCTGCGAAAGCCTTTTTCAGTTCGAGATCCATCGCTGAGAAATTCCGATAAGTGGTGAAATAGAGGTGCAATCAGACACAGATGGGCACAATTGAAGGGTGTACGAATGTTACGCCGATAGAAAACTATTCATAAGTGATATTAATTTGAAATACACTTCGCGAGAGAAGAGTTGGTGATGAGAAAAGTAGATAATCGATTAGAAAAACGAAAAATCCGAGTCGTAACCATAGCGAGAAGGGAAACGAAAATTTCAAAATTGTCAAGCGAAAAATTTTGGAAGATAATATTTCACTGTTTTTTGGGTTTTGAGTAAGAGATGCAGACAGCCCTTCATGAAAAAAAAAAAAAAAAAAAAAAAGTCACAGATAAAAAAAATAATTTTACGAAGTTGCTCTGCGAAGTTGGCTTCAGGAAACCAGGCATTGCAGGCAACACTACAAGAAATTTACATAGAAGCCATTTTGAATTCCACGTCAGTTGAAGGTCAATGTCAAGTTCATTTCCCTGTGATGGCGTCTGTTTGTCTAGAAGGTTGTTCACTTGTAAACGTGCATCGTGTTCTTGTGTTATGAAATTAATTTAATTACGTCAGTTTCGATTGAATTTTAATTAAGTATTGTATTTTCGTACGTATTTTCCATAAATATGTAGTAGACAATACGCGTTTTGTGATTTACTTCGAAAAATCGTGAAAAGTAAATTCGTTCCGGCGGATATGCCATGCATTTTCAGGAAGTCAAGAACATGCATGACGCATCGTATGTTATTGTTCGGTTTTTGAATCTGAGCAGGTACGTTTGTGAATAATTATTTGTCCGTCTTTACTAAAATTAAACTACAATAATGCATAAGGTAGTTTTATGCGTAGTGTTTTGAGCATCTCGAATTGTCTACTCGAGTTGCTGAATATTATTCTAAATGTGTGTCGCTCTCGCTTCTGTGATTTTTTAATGATGAAATATCATCTACTGTATGTTGACAGTAATCGTCAGTTCATTGATACATTCCGCTTCTGCAGTTATTGTTTCTGCGTTTATTCATCCTTGAAATTTTCAAGAATGTGCACGTTCGTCCAGCTTCAGTACAAAAACCTCCAGGCATACATATGTAGTTGTACGTAGCATCATTTTCAGGTAAGCTATTGAGAAAGTTTTTGTATTTTGTTTATTAAAATGTTCGGTTTTGTAAGTGTGGCAATTAGTTTATTGTGAAGGTGAACTGCTGTGCCATTTAAAACATCATGTAGTAGGCAGTAGGGAAATTATACTAATAATCGTGTGGGGGGGGGGGGGGAGATAACGACTGGTGCTGTTTTAAGAAAATTCTAACGAATTGTTCAGAATTCGAAAATTTTTCATTAATTTAATGCTGTGTAGCTTTCTAAAAAATAGTTCGTTTAAATTTAAAAATTGTTCGAGCATTTTAAGTACATACCTAAATTTACCAATAAAATTAAAAATGAGTCAGGAGTTCATCATGACAGATGCATCGAAAAATTTTTAGAAACTAAATGTTTCGAAGGTTGGAAAATCTTCAATAATTTGATGTTGTGTATTTTTCAAAAAAATGTAATTTGTTCAAATTTAAAAATTATTCAAACATTCTAAATTTTTCAAAAATAAAAAATAGGTACTTGCTGTAGTAGGTTAAAAGTTCATCTAAAATAGGAAGTTGACAAAAAAATAATGTCGAAAGTTGGGAATTTAGAACTTTTATAAGTTTTTTTTTTTTTTCAATCACTGGATTTTTTTTTAAAATATAAAAATAGAGAATTCTTAAATTTTTTTTAATGGCTCGGAGATTTTCAAAATATTGTTTACAAATTGAAATTTTTTTAGAATTTAGAAATCGTTGTTAGAATGGAAAATTTTTCGAACATCAAAAAATTGAAAAGATGAAAATTTAAACCCCCAGGGATATTTCGGCTGGATAGGATACCTATTACCTATGTAAGTGTTGACACACTTGGCGGATTTATTCGAGTAGATGATGTATAAATGATATAATTTATATTTTTTATTGTAAAAAATTGATAACTACACTTAGGCTCGTACGATGAACTCTTCGTTTTCATGCGTAATTTATTTTTTTGATATGAATTTGTTGCAGAATGAAGCCACGTTCAAACAACGTAACGAAGAACAGCAAACGCGAGTTGAGGAAGCCTCGCAACAACAATTATCAGCAACGTATGGTCATCGAATGGCTGGAGAGCGCCTTGAGGGCGGATAATGATGAAAAAGTCAAAATACGAAATCGATTGGCCGCCGTCGCGTCGTCGAGCAAAGGATAGCTACTGTTGACGTACGATATGGAGGTAAGCTACGTAAGCGTATTGAACGATGGTTGGTAGTTCGATAAGATGCGTTTGTGTTTTTCAATGACTTTTTGCGATTTACTTTCGGCGCGTTAAAATTTTATTTAAACCAATTTTTTTTCATGTTCTGATTTTTCCTCTCGAATTTATTTACGTATTATATTTCGCGAAAAAATTTCAGCGATTTCTTTTCTTCCTGAATGTTTACAAGTACATACTTTGTGTGGGTATTATTTTCGATTCTTAATGGATCACTTTCCTTTCAAACTGTGCTTGCTTATTCATTTCAACTCGAAAGTCCCTTTTTCTTCGCACTTTCAAAGTGAAAATTCAAATGAAAGGGTTTCTGGTTTTTAGGGGCGGGGAAAGGAGGAGAGGGAGAATATTCATATAAATTGTAGAAAAATGATGGAATTAAATTTTGTATTTATGTACCTCTGGAATTATTCTACTTTTTCATTTTCTCAAATTTCAAATTATCTTCATTCAATTTTTTTTTATTCAAAATTATTTCATCAAACTTTTTCCTCGGTTATTTTATTAGTTGAAATACTATAATCATTTCTTTTTTTTTTCGAATCGGTTGAAGTATTTTTGAATCAATCTTCTGTATTATTCAATTTTTTTTATCAATTTATTTATCATTTTTTATCCTTTATAATTATTTTTCTTTTTTTTTAAAAAATTCGAGTGAATATAAACGTTCGAATTTTTTTTTTGATATTGATTTTTTTTCAATCTTTGATTTTATTATTCCTTTTTTGTACGAATATTTTAAAAATTTTTTTCAAAATCTGAGCTTTGATTTTTCAAATTTGAATTTCAGTTTTTTTTCAAATTTCACTCAATTTTATTCATTTTTTTGATTTTTTCAGTTTTTGAATTCTTAAAATTTTTTTTCAACTATTTTATTTGTCATTTTTTCAAAAAATGACGCATTTTTTCAATTTTAAATTTTAAAAATTTTTATTTCAATAATTTCAATTTTTTCTACTTCTCGATTTTTTTTTACTTTTTTCCTCACTACATGCGGTTGAATTTTTTTTTAAATTTTTGCCTTTGATTTTTGATTCTTTTCTAGTCTTTTTTTTTAATATTTATTTTTTCTTGATTTTGTGAATTTTTAGGTTTTGTTTTATTTCAATGTAATTCCAAATTTGAATTTTTTCAATTGATTAGTCAATTTTTTACTTTCCTTGTATTTCAATTTCTTTGGTGTTTTTCATTATTTTTTTCTTTAATTCTGTCTCCTTTATTTTTTCTGTTTGCATATTTTTATTTATTTATTTTCCGTTTCATGAATTTTTCATTTTTTTTTTTGTTTCATCATTTCTGATAATTATTGTGTTCGTGTAGAAAGAGTACTTGAATTGTATGTAGTAGATTCATAATTTTTTTTTTAATTTTTCAAATTTTTTATAGCTTCATCGTTTGTTTCTTTTATATTTTTGCACCAACCGATGTTTCGAATATTTACTTTTTTTGTTTTAATTTTTTTTCTCATTTTTAGTTTTTCTCATTTTTAAATTTGGCATTTTTTTGTTGTTTATACCTATCAATTTTTCACATTTCTTGCCTGAATTTTCTTTATTTCCTTTTTTTATTGATATTTTCACTTCAATTTTCAACGTTTTTTAGTTCTATTTATTTATTTATTTATTTTTTGTCATTTCATTTCTCGTTTTTCATTTTACTTTTCTTTTTCTCGGTATGTAATCATAATGTATAGTTTTTTTTTTTTGATTTTTTTCAAAATTTTTTCAATTTTTTTTTCAAGTCTCGGTTTCCTATTTTTTCAAGTTTTTTAATGTTTTATTATTTTATTGCTCTTTTTTTGTTTTCTTTTTTTCAACCCCTTTTTGTGTATTTTTTGAAAATTTTCAATTTTTAACGGTTCCCCAATTAGTCAGTCAGTGTAATTGAAAGTGTTGATACGCAAGCGATTACGTATTGTTTAGTTTGGTGTTTTTTCCAAAAACTGCTTTCAGTCAACTTCCACTATAAGGTACTAATTTTAAATAAATTCATAGAATTCTTGGGGTGAAGTTGGAATTTTCTCAAACCCTCCCGTTGAAAAATTGTCAAGGTGTCGCGAGTAGAGTTGTATAAAAAAAAAAATGAACTTTGAGGATCATTTTATTTCTGCGAAAATGGGGCATAAAGCAAAAGCTCCGTTTTTTCTATGCGCAATATTGTTGAACTTTTCCTCAATTTCCAAAAACTTCTTTTCAATTTTTCTAAAACATTGGTGCAAAATTTGTGCATTTTTTAAAATCTCTATTACGTTTCATCAACGTGTATGCATTTTTTATACAAAAATATCCAGTTGCTCGCTTCTGTCAAATAGGAGTGAATTCGATCCGATTACCCAATTTTTTTGAATTTTTATCGCATTTTTTTTTTCAACACTTTTCCATCACTTGAAAATGATTTTTCTCGTACTGCATGCGTTCAACATAAATCTGTGATAAAGTGTTGAAATGATACTCATTGTTTTTGATAATTGAGAGTGTGTTAAAAAATTCTAATCGATTGTTCGAAACTTGAAAATTTTAAGAATATGAAGTTGTGTGGTGTAGTGTTGAAATGATTCAAATTTACAAAATTATTCGAATATTCTACGTTTTCCAAAAATTGAAGAAAAGTTAGAAGAGCTCATCGAAAATTGGAAATTAACAAAAATATCGAGAATTCTTTGAAAACGAAAAATTTTGAATGTTTGAAATTTTGAATTTACCTACGAGTTTTTCAATCATCGAATTTTTGAATGTTTGGTAAAAAAATGTAAAATTATCGAATTCTTGAAATTTTTTTCGTAAGTTTAGCGAGATTGTTTGAAAATGAATTTTTTTTAATATTAAAAAAATGGGAAAAGAATGGGAAATTTTTCAAACGCCAAAAAAATTGAATCGTAGGTACGTATTTAAAACTTGAGAAGATGAAAAAATTGACGACGCGAAGGCAAGATATTGCACGTATAGTACACATGTATTTTAAATTGAAAATTTTTCGTAAATTTATCACTTATAATGAAATGATGTTTTAAAAAATGGAAACAAAAAAACACGATAACCTCGTATTTTATATTTATGTCAAAAGGTCCATTGCTCAAACGTATTATTTTTTACAGGTGGATTATTTTTTTCAAGACTGTCGTGGAACCCCTAATCAAGTACCTAGTACATACTATATGCGACCAATGTGACGTGTACCTCTACCTATGCAGTTCGCAAACAGCTTCGGATCTTTTACGTGCATCAGGCAGAAATTTGTCGTGAATCATTTTTGACGATTCGTCGAACGCTGCAGCTGCATTACGAAGGTAGTAATGATTTTTATATCTACGTGGTATTATTTTTATGTACGTATCTATTTTCGATTTTTTAAGTATTTTGTGGGCCCTCATTTCGATTTTTGCCCCTCGTTTATTTTATTTATTTTTTTTTCCAATATCTTTAATCGGTTGGGAGGATATTTCGGCTAACATGGTGTCTGTCTACCAGCCGAACAAAGTACCAAAAAAAACCCACCAAAATTGTACGAAATTTTAGCAGTAAAAATTGGCCGAAAATTACCGTTTTCCAGAAAATTTTCTCTCCTTTCGCTCGTACTTCTTT
>FIZT01036211.1:0-16404 GCA_900065295.1 Paracoccus marginatus
CAAGCCAGGAACGAAAATAAAATACACGGGGCTTTATGGGAGTGCTCCGACTTGTTTATTCTATATGACTTTGCGTAGGACATCATAACCCAGCAATCGCGGCTGTTGGTATTGGTTTAGGTAACGTTACGACACCCGCGAAAGTTTTAATCGCCGTTCATTACAATTTAGTCTCCGTTCTAAATTATGAACGGCTGGGAGATCACGACATTGCTACCGCCGAGCCACCTCCAAAATGGCAGGAATACCAGACTGGCCCCGTTCGATACAAATTCAAAAACAGAGTTGTTATTGTTACTATTTTCAATAGTGGAGAGCTCTTGATTGTCCATTTCCGGGTAAGCAACAACTGCAGTTATGTGATACATAGTTATATTTCTATTTTATATAAACAATCAATTTGTATTGATTAGATGGAAGGAAGTCTAGAGCAAGAGAAAGGAAAACTGTTACTCCTTAATATGGTTCCGACATTCCGAATTAATGATGCAGACAACGATTTTGATCGATTAGCCTACATGAATCTAGTTATTTGTAATCTACATACTACGCTGTAAGTGGTCTCTCTATGCATGTTTTATGGTTCTTGTAGTCTCATACTCGTATTGTTTGTTTCAGGGTATTAAAAGTGATTAACCGAACTTGGAGAAATCCCGATAGCTATCTCACGCCCCCAGCTAACTTAGTTCCGCCTCTCAGTGAACGAAATGATTAAACCAGCCGTGATCCCCTCGCCGTAAGAAGTTAATCAGAGTCAGGTGTATCACTATATCACCGGACTAACTGTATCATGTAATATATGTATTTCGTATCATAGTGTGTTATAATCTTAGTTCTTCGTCAATTTTTCATTTCCACCCTTCAGTTAAAAATGAACGTCTCAAGATGAATACATTTGAGGGAAAAATTTTTGTAATGCACCATTCCTTATTTTCTAATCGATGACGAACCAAATTTCAATAGTGATCATTTAGAAATTATTCAAAAATTTTAACGTCGAACACGCGTATTGAAAAAAAAAAACAAAACAAGGATATAGGATATCAAATTTCATTTCCTTTTATCACTTCGTCACTCACTGATGAATCATACTGAAAGCAATAAAATGTAAAAGAAAGTGCACATTGAGTGAAGAAAATTAAGCTTGACGTATTCCTACAAGTTTAATTTAGCATTGTAACATAATGGAACTGTCAGTAAAATAATTTTAAAAAATCTAATAAATTTTTTTAACGAAGTCGTATCAATTAAAAATAGCTTGAAAATTTATGCAAATTTACAACCAAAATAATATTACATATAATGAAATGAATTAATCAGAAACTTATACTGGTTCCAATTCTGATGCTGGCGTATCGGGTTCTTCGTCATTATATATATTTTCCGCCATTTGCCATACCTGAAATTCATCGATTAAATTAACGCATAAATGAATTCTTACATTTTCAATTGGCTAATTCATCATTAATCAATAATCACGCATTACCTGCATGATATTGTCTTCGGAAACAGAACAAATAACCCAAGCTTCCGTCGGATTCCAAGAGAAATCTGATATTTTGGCAGTATGTCCTCCATGAATAAACTGTGGAGAAGAAGATAGTTGAAGAAATTTTGGACCGAGTTTTTAAAAAAGGAGTAAAATTTTTAACGAAAATTAAGCACATCATTTTATACGGATTTGTTTGTTTTGTTTTTTTACCCCGTACAAGTTTTACATGTTGATTACGGACATAATAATATTACCAAAAGTTCCGGTGGCCCATCTTCAGCATCCTCGTAAGACTGTTCTTCGCCAATTTTGCTTAAATCCCATACATGCAGTCGTCTGTCAGTTCCGCTAGACGCTAAAATTGTCTCATTATGAGGAGACCATTGTACCTGAACACCAAAAAAATATTAGTAATCTTGAAACAACGAACAAAATCAAAATACATGTTCTTGAGAATACCACATACTTGGAATATTTCGTCCTTATGAGACTCGAAAGAATGGAGCTTCAATTTTAAATTCCTCAAATCCCATAATGCTACGGTCTACGTAATAATAAAATGATCAATTTACAATCAAGCCCATAAAAGCTCATTTTTAGTCAGCGGTTAGCTTACCTTGTCAGCACTTCCAGTAGCTAAAATGAATTCTGAATAGGGATTAAATGATAAACAATTAACTTCCGCAGTATGAGCATCTACAGTGTGAGACGGCCTGGCGGTGTTATTATTTCTAGTGTCCCATATCATTAATTTTTGGTCATCGGCTACGGAGCCAAATAAAGATTCGTGCAATAAATGCCATGCTACATCCTTTGAAACAAAATATGAGTACAAAATAGTTCAGAATTTGTAAAATTTTCGTAGAAATAATGAGATGTAAAAAATAATTTACTTCTACAACGGCCGTGTGCCCGGTGAATATCGTTTTAGCATCGATAACTCTATGCTCTTTAGGCGTAGCGTTAATATCCCATAAGCAAATCGTATGATCATCGGAAGCACTAAGCAAGTAACCGTTTAAATTAGGATTCCAAGACAGGCCGTATCCTTCTTTTTGATGTCCTCGGAGTCTGTAAGAAAAATTTTGTAAAAACAATTCGTAATTTAATGCACCTAATGAATGAAAATAGAAATACCTCAAATCCGGATGACATTCTCCATTAGGGTCTGGTTTTGAAGGGTGCTTCGTGTAATCAAAAATAAGCACTTCACTCGAAGGTGTTTTCGTCCCAATTACGCAGGGATTTTGAGGCATGTATCTCGCTCGATTTACTTCACCTTCGTGATTTATTTTAATTTCGATTTCGATTTTACCGCTTACAGAGCCAAAACCACCAAATTCTGAAACATCGAGTTATTGTTTAGTTTCTACTAATATAATATGTGATACGCAAAATAGATCAATTCAGATATTACTAATACAAACCTCCTTTCTCATTATCATAGTGAGATGAATCAAACTGTGCATCCTCATTCGGTAATTGAACACTGGCAATAAGTAAATGATTCTGTTCATCAGATGTGTGGGTTCCCAGAATCAATCGATGAATGGAGTAGTCTTTACCTTCAGGCCTAGAGTAAAATGCCGGTAAGTAGAAACGTAAGCAATTGTACACGACAAGTATCTTCAAAATTACCTCGTAACATCTGGTAACCATTGAGCTGTTAATGATGGCCATTCCAAAGCGTGAGTCATTACCAAATCATATAAAAAGGGGGTATTTTTCTTCCAAATCTTATACTCTTCATTTATTACCCTCTCTTCGACTGCATCATCGAAAGCTTCTGTAATCAATAACATACGAAAAGTAGTGAGAATTCAAACATAAGTAGACCGGAAATAAGTAATAGCGAAACAATTCGAAAGATTCTACGTTCAAAAGGATTAGTGAGGAAATTTAAATTAAGCTCAACATTTCAAAGCACATCATGTTTACAAAATGATGGGTATAAAATAAGTGAAATCGGCAATCAATGATACCTCCGTCTTTGTCTCCCATATTCAAGTACGGATAGAAAATTTACAATCAACTGTAGCACAAATCTAAAACTATAACTATTTAACTAAAAATAATTGAAAAATAATTAAATAGCGCAAAAATTCTTCTGTAACAAACACAATGTAAACGAATGTTTAACCGCAAATTTGCCGAGCGTCACAGATGAAACTGGACGAACGAAGACGAACGAAATTCAGGTGTGGAGGTGTGCTTATTTATGGCCATGTTTCGTTTCGACTCGTTAACGCTTGAATTTTATTGTTTTTCAATAGCGCGCGTACAGAAAAATTCAGAAACTTTGCGGAAAAGTGGAAAAAAACATGAAAACGATGAAAACCATATGAAAACTTTCAAAAGAAAATTACACAGCTCAAAATAATGCAAAACTTGTCAAAACCTATAAACAAACATCGAAAGATGTGTGATTCCACTTTCATTTTCTAATCCGTTTAGAACTTGGCACGTCTTTCTGTTTCTGTAGTGTTGTAGTGAAATTGAAGAGTTGTTTTTATTAAAATTTGATGTATTTTAGAATGTTTTAAGAAACAACGCTTTCGCATTAATAAGAATAATTCAAGATGAAACGGCGCGGCATAGATTACAAAACGAGAAAAAATAACAGGAGGAAAAATTTGGAAGATTTTAGGTAAGCGAAGTTATACATGTTTAGGCAGATGATAAAATGTAAATTTTATTAATTATTTCGTGTAAATTGACACATTTCTCTTATTACGTCTTACCAAGTCTCGTCTCGAAACAAACATACAGCGTTCAATTTTATTCGTAAATGGAGAACGCATGTGTTTTTACTTTTTTCCTGTCAAAATGTAAAATTTTCCCATTCATTTGTTATTATTGAGAGAAAAGTGTTTCATTATGTGTTTTGATTGTCGTCACTCGTTAGTTTCATTCATTCCTTTATTACTACATTACATGTATTTCATATCATGTTCTAGTACATATTTCCATTACTCGAAGATGGTTTTTGGTTGGGTAGTACTGATGATTGTGGATAATCTGCTGAGCTTACGGGTTGAATTTATGTGGCCAGTATGGGTTTGCATGAACTTATTCTACAGTTGTTTGGAAATACAAGGAGTGGTTAGTATAGGCTTTTGCGGTACATCCAAGTATGTGTGTAGTATTACATCAATTATTTTTCACCGATTAGGGTTGGATGGCAGTATTCATATCGTTTACTGTATTTTGGGACACGGTTCTATACATAATGTTACCAGTAAACTGGGCGTTTTTCATCGCCAGTACATTCATCTGGATACATTATATATGGATTTACGGTAAATATTAAATTAATATCTTGAAGTTGAAAATTGACTGATTCGTGGATAAAATTTACAGAGAAAGGAGCTCTGCAGCTGCCTTCTGTGTTATTCATGATGCTAGTTTCATACATGGAGATTACTGTTAGATTTAGTTCTGCAGCGATCCTACCACTGAGAGCGATATTATTCAGACCACTAGCTGCTCATTCGTGAGTATACTTGAATCCGTATCATTTTTTTTTTTTTTTTTGAAACATGCCATATGGTTGATTATTTTCATTCGAATTTTAGGATCACATTTTCTATAATCTTGAGTCTGAATATTGAAAGCGTTTTCATTACTGATCGCAAAAAAGTTGTAAGTATTTGTGAATTAAAATTACTACATGTTTTAGTACAGTCTTTTTAAGTCTAACGGATGAATATTTTTTCGCAGGAGGATAGCGAAGAATGGTTGAAATCGAGTGAATGTTGCGACAGCGTTTGTAAACACAGTTGTAAGTAATTCGTTATACATTTATGTAACGTTAATGAGAAATTACTTAACACGTTAATTTTATACTTTGTTGCGAATTACAGTATGCAACTACTCGAATGGCAATGTGAAACAGTCGAACGGAGTCATACAAAGTTTGACAGATAATAAGAATAACCAGAAAAAACAATGGGATAAGAACGAAATAAATAGTTCAATTAATTCAGAAAATTTGAATTATTCAGCGAATGGCAGCGTATCGTCTAAGGACTCGTCAGACGTAGCCGATAAAGTCATCACGGACAGAATACAGTAAGTGCTTGACTGGTTCTGAATTTTTTATGTGATTTTTTAAAAACTTTTTCAACTTATTACCAATATCTCAATTTTTCGTATCGATTATTCGATTAAGAAATTTTTAGTCTAAAATCTCGGTTTCTTGTTAGGCCAACGCATTTCTACAAATGATTAGGATCATTATATGGCTGACTAATGATTCAAAATTTCGAAATGAAACATTTAAAAAATTTATTGCTACCTCACGGGTGATTACAATTTGACGATAAGTGTTGAAATTGAACTTGTAAATTGATGATTAAGGTCGTTAAATCGATCGATGTATCATTTTTTTTGTTTCATCACTGTACAGTGTAAAGAACAAAATTTCAAACCATTGATCTGAAAAATGCATTGTCGTGAAAACATTTTTATTTTTATTCCGCTCGAGGTAATGTTTCATTTTACGTTGGTTGATTTACATTACTTGCACTCAGATTCAGTAGGAAATTTTCCTTGAATTTTTCTCATCTTTTCTTGCTTAGATATAGATGATTTCTATTTCTTAGAACTTTTTTCGTTTTCCAGGGTTACCCATTGCCCTTTCAATTTATTGATGAGTTTAGTTTTCTAAAATACTGGGAACTTGTGGTGCACATATGGTCTTGTCTGTTTTTCATTCATAAATTACTCGACCTTAATACTGGATATTTTGGAAGAAAAAAAAAAACGCCTGATTGTAACCAACGGCTAACCAGGCATAAAAATGAGTAATGAGTGGAATTTTTAAATCAACTCAATTTACGAAAAGTCTTGAAAATTTAACAGACTACAAATTATTATACGGCAATGAGGGTGAATTCTGGGCGGGTACTTTCGAAGCTAAATTACAAGTTCTTGTTTCAAGGTCTAGGTTCATCATTTTTCTGGATATCGATCGAGGAAACCGACAGGGTTTCCTTCAATCGTTCAGATCTCATCCATGATTATTGATTACTATGAGAGTTGGAAATTGGTTCATTATCATTATAATGATATAAAATACCAGAAAAAGTCGTTTTCAAACTGTTTTAAATTGACTTATCACGTGATACTTGTACATTCAAGTACGAGTAGGTTGAAAAAGTTTTACAAATAGAATATTGTTTGTAAATTTTTGATAAAATTTTCCAAAAGTGGGTTTCGAATTTTGTTCACTTCATCCTCCTCCCCCCCCCCCCCCCCCCCCCCCCCAATTTCGAGGTGGTACATTTTGCGAATAAAATATTCGAAAAAATGCGTACCTACAAAAATTCAGAAAAACCACTATTGACATCGAATAAAATTTTATTGCATTCCCTTCCCTTGAAAAAATATCAACTGAAAAAATGAACTTTCTCAGTAGGTAGGCTAGGTACATATATTTCAAGATTCTAATTTGGACATATCCATCTATATCTAATTCCTTATAAATATTATCCAAACAGTCGACAATTTATACATTCGAATAACAAAAATTGACCTCGTTTCTTTTTTTTATTCAAAAAAAAAATGAATAATGAGATATACTAATCTAGATGGTTTCATTTCCCTCATTCTTCAACCACTTCTTCGGCCTTCTCAACCAAAAAAATAACCTTGGTTATTAATTAATCGATATTGTATGTTTAGGTCAGTAAACGATTACATCGCCTACGGGAAAGAAAAAGACTGCGGAAAAAATAGTAAAAATTGCGGCGTTCCTGTGAAAAGCAACAACAGCTACAAGGATAGTAACACGCAACAGAATCTAGCATCGTCGCAGAAAGATAACAAAAAGAATAAATCGAACCGAGATTGCAACGTATCGCAAGCGTCTAGTCAGAAAGATGATTACTATCAAAGGTACCTGCGCCGTCTTACCTTACGACGTGGATTTATTTCCGTATTGCGTCTGAAAGGTGAAAAAGTATGGCGAGAAAGGGCTGACCTAGTTTTTACTTCAAACATTTACAGGTTGGAGGCGCAATTGAAAAAAGCCAAGATTGACTTACAAATTAGTCAACAGGTAGAGGTTAATTTAAGAAATCAAATCAATACGCTAAATCAAGAAACCAAAAACGCTAAGCATGAATTATACAAATCTCATCGACTCAACGATGAGTTACAATCCAAGTTAGTATTTTCATAGAGCAATTTTTTTCTTTTATGTTTCATTTTTCATTTACGAATAATTGAAATTCTTATAAAATCGCAGATTACATAATTTGGTTTCAACGAAACAAACCGACAAGCAAAATATTGTTAGTTTAGAGAAGAATTTGGCTGAAGAGAAAAAACAAAGGAATTCGTTAGTGAGTCAGTTGCAAAATTTAAAAAAATCGTGCAAAAAGAACGAAGAAACGAAGTACGTTTTGTTACGACCGGAAGTTTTGAAGTATTCTAACGAAGGTGATGTTTTAATTTTTCCATTTGGTTTTTCAGGAACGAATGCACGGAATGTTGTAAAAACAGAAGGACGACTTTGGAAGGTGAAAATAAACGCTTGAAAAAAGAGCTCAAAGAAAAAGAAGAATTGTATTATTCAGCGAAACGAGATGCTGCTGTAAGTGTTTCTAAAATCGAACACGTTGGATTAATTTGCGAGCCCGATATAATACCGTTGTATTTTTTCCCCCCAGTTACTGTGCAAGTACAAAGAGAAGCTAAAAGATGTCAACATATTAGTTACTAAATTATCGGCCATGAAAGAACAGACTACGCATTTGGAGCTCAGCTTGAGATCCGAAACTAAAATTAAGCTAGACCTTTTCTCTGCGCTCGGCGAAGTCAAACGACAGCTCGATATCAGAGAAAGTAAGATTAATTTCAACTGTATTTTGAACATTCGTGCTGCTTTTGAACTTTTTACTATTTTCATTTTTTTTTCTTATCGTCGTAGAATTAATCAAAACACAAGAAGTCGAAATTGAACATTTGAAATATGCTGTGACCCAGTTGAAGAAGTTCAACGCCGCGAGTTTGGCTTCGTTTACAAACTATACCTTTGATCTGGATACCGAAAGCATTGCTCCGTCTTTGTTGGATCCGAACGCCGCCGCTTATACACCCAATTACATCAAACCCCACCTGTCTATGGGAACATAGACATTCGTTTCGTCAGGTAAGTTATAAAATCGACTAGTGAGGAAGAGTTTCGAGGGGTAGAGTGAAGGCAAATTAAACGAACGAATAGGTAAACGACACGTATGGTTTTGTGCTTGATCAGCGAAAAAATCAATTTTTCGAACGTACGAGCGGGTAGCATTGTTTTTCCTGTGTGCAAGTTTTTTCCCCTTTAAATGTCGTCAACTGTATATTAAGTAAAAATTTCCTCTCCAATAATTAAAGAATAATGAAGAATTTGATGTGCAAAGTGAAGGGAAATTTTGTACTTAATTTTTCCTCTTATGATAGCTCATCGATTTATGCCTAAAGCCTTAAAAATAATTCGTTTTTTTTTTGTTGTTTTTTTTCTTCAGAAAAATCTGTATGTATTTCCCGTTGAACGTAATGAAGAATTGAATACATTTGGGAATTACAAAAACAAAAATGAATACGCACACATTACATCTGATCGCTTCGATTAATCGTAGTTCAAAATCATTTGAACTGTTTTATTTTCTTTCTTTTAAATGTGTAAGTAATTTAACTGATCAGTTTAGCATTTTGATGTCGATGTTGTTTTAAATTCACTAATATTTTTTTTTTCATTTTAATTTAAACGACTGTGTACACTCACTAATTTGGTAAGTTATGAATGAAAAAAATCACGCCACTGCTGAAAAATTGCATTTTTGACGCCTGAAAACTCCTTCGTTCTATCTCCTACGTTCATCTATAAATTTCTGTAGTCTCCCCCCCACCCCCACCTTCTGAACGAGACACAATATGCGTTTGTCACTACATTATTTGATAGTTTGCCCTCTCTTCACGCCAAATGCCTCCTATGTTTTGAAGAAATGGTGCGATTGTCGTTCAGCTACGATATCTGGGACCAAGCTTGTCCGTTATGTTTTGGAAATTCGAACTGTTGAACAACAGAAGCTGGTAAAAAGTCATGTCGAGGGCGACGGTTTCTCTAGAAGGTGAATTTTTATTTCTCGCAAAAAATGAAGTTGGTTTGTTTTGTTTTTTATTTTTTGCTTTCGAAGATTTTTTTAATTTTTTATTTCTTTCAATTTTGAAACTCGTACGCACAATATACTTAACTTGGCCGATGTTTACTGCCATATTGTTTTTTAAATGTATTTTTTTTTTTTTTTTCATTTTATAAGTTTTACGAACGTCTGGATAACGTGTAACTTGGTTGTGTCGACGTAATTTTTAAGTATAAAGTAAATTTTTACTCGTACTCGTACGTACTTAAAATCGGTTCGAATATCCAGCGTAGGTTTGCGTATTTTATCAGTTTTTCAAAAAAGTAAAACACATTTTGAAAATACGCGAATAGAAAAAAAGAGAAGCGATCTCATTTTACGCCTTTGTTTATGCATTTATCTAGGTTAGGTGTTCTTTTTTTTATTGAAAAAAAAAAAAAAAAATGATTTCTAATCAAAAATTAAAGCTGTGAATGCTGAGAACGAAGGTTCGAGTTTGAATTCTGGCGTATGTTAGATTTTAATACTTTTTACGCTAATATCATGGCCATTTATATAGTGAAGTCTTGGTTCGATGTAGCACAAATTTTCATTACTCAACTTCAGCGTTTATGTCAATTTTCCTCCTCATTTTATGAGTTCATTTTTGTTTTTTTAATTTATCGTATTATGTACTTAAATATTCTAGTCATTTTTTTATACGTAATGTAATCGATGATTTATTCATAACTTACCGGCAGAGACGTTCGGAAATGCGAACACGAATGTTTACGTTCTCTCGTAAGAAATACATACGTATATCTTGTGTTGAAAAAACTTCTCATGTTTTGATGTGAAATAAAAATTTTATGAAAATTTTAATTTTTTTAAAATAAGTATTTTTATAGCAACTATTTTCAAAGGATGTCCAAAGAAAAAATACATCAAAAACGAAAATAGGGGGCGGTCATGTATAACAATACTCGTCCATTTTGAAATAAATTTTTTATTTAAACCACAACTCGATCGCGACAAGATAGTGAACTATTTTTCGATACTTCCGAAGAGTAAAATTCTTGAAGAGTTGTATGATAGAGTGGTATACCTCGAAAAGTTTGAGAATTCGATTCAGTGATCTGTCGCAAAAAAAAAATTCATAATTTTATCAAGACTGTGAGAAAAACCCAGTAATACGGGTGAAAATACGACCTACCTCTACACAAATGTAATCTCCAGGTTTGATTTCTTTCAACACAGAAGAACTGATACCATCAGGGATTTCGTACTTAGGGATTATAACCTTGATGTTATTGTCATTTCTACCCACCACATTTGTTTCAACTTTTCTACTCGTCTGAAAAAGAGAGATTTGTTGAGGTATTTCGTTAATGATTCGCGAAGAAAAGTAAAAATTGTACGATTAATTTTACCCCTTCGACTAGAACCAGGTGTAATTTTCCAATTTGTTTTTTATTAATTTCGGCAGCTATTTGTCTAGAAAGCAAGGCCGCTCGATTTGTACGATTGTTTTTAACTTCTAAAGGTAGCTCGTCTTTGTACCGATGGTAAGCGGTAGTTTTCTAAACAAACAAAATACATCGATAGATCATAAATTTGCAGTAAATATCTATGATAGGAAATACTCATGTACTCACTTCTCTCATGCTGTAAGAAAACAAGAACAATTGATTGTATCTGACTTTCTCGACTAACGATAAAGTGTCTAAGAATTGATCTTCGGTTTCTCCGCAGAATCCCATGATTAAATCGCCAGATAAACTAACATTGGGGATAATATTTTTAATTTTTTCCACTAAATTTAAATAGGCTTCTCTGGTATAGCCTCGTCTCATTTTTTCCAAAATCACGCTATTTCCCGATTGAGCTGGTAAGTGGATTGATTTGCAAATGTTGGGTCTTTCTTTAATCATGTGCAGAACCTTAGAAAATTTAAAGCAAAAATTATTAATGTTTTTTGTTTTGTTTTTAAAATGAAAGAGAAAAATTTTACTTCGTCGGGAAAATCCTTAGGATGAGGAGATACGAATCTGATTCTCATTTCTGGACTGACGAGAGATACTTTGTCTAAAAGTTCAGCGAAACGAATGCCGCCTTTTTTAGGTTTATATACAGTTTTGAAGCCGTCCGCTAGTGGTGTTTCTGATGGAGTATCTTCAGTATCATTGGATTTATCTAATTTACTCGTGTCTCGATAGCTATTTACATTTTGACCTATAAAAATAAAAATTAAGGCAACTGCGAACAGACAAGAGCAGACAAAAAAATTGAATACATAACTCACCTAATAGCGTTACTTCTTTCACACCCCTTTCGGCGAGTATTTTCACTTCGTCGATGATCGAATCCAAAGGACGAGATCGTTCTCTACCTCTGGTAAAAGGAACTATACAATACGTGCACATGTTATCACATCCACGCATAATGGTACTGGAAAAAAAAATGAAAAAAAAACACACAAATCAATTTCTTCTCAAAATATTTTTTTTACGGAAAAAAAAAGAAAAAAAGAATACCAACACAAAAGAAGTAACCGAATCTTCATTTAACCGCATCGGCGCGACATCAGCGTACGTTTCGTCTAAAGATAGCAAGACATTGACGGCTTTCTGATTGGCTCTGGATAGGGCTAATAATCGAGGTAAATCCTTGTAACTATCCGGACCAGCGACTAAATCTACCGTTCGATCTTTTTCTAGTACCTTTTCTTTCAGACGTTCCGCCATGCAACCTGCAGCATGAAAATTTAATTATGCTAAGGAAGAAAAAGCTGTATCTACCCAGAAGATGGAAAGATGCCGTACCCAAGAGGCCAACTTTCACCTTAGTTGCGTAACCATCGCTTAGAAGAAGTCGTCTTCTTTTAATTTTAGATAAAGCAGCCAATCGAGTCCATATTTTAGATTCTGCATTTTCCCGTATCGAGCATGTGACAAGAAAAATTATATCGGCTTGGAGAATATCTTCGGTTTTTTGATACCCGTACTGGCTTATAATTGACCAAACCACATCGCCGTCGTTTTTATTCATTTGACAACCGTATATTTCGAAAAATACTGGAATTTGAAAATTATCAATTAATTGTGCTCGTTAAAGTGGCATAGTTATTGAAAATATAGTATTTCACCTTTTTGGTTGTTGCCGTTCAACATCTCATTATCTAAGTACGGTATGTTGGTTCTACTCGAGTGCGAATCACTTCTTGGTTCCATCGACTCTGCGTCTGCAGCAGCCTTAGCTATGAAATCTTGCAAAGAAGGGCCCTGAGTAGCTGTAGTATATGATTTTGAGTGTACGCAACGACGAAAGCGAAGTGCAGCGTTTTTGTCGTATCCATTGAATGAATTATTACACGTGCTTTGAAATATTTTCAAACGAGCACGGTTTATCGCTATTTTTCGTAACATGTTTGTAAGGAATACGCACAAGTCAGGTCAACATTCAATCAAAATTAAATAGTTCAAAACGAAAGAAATTTCTTAATACATCTTCACTACTTCACTTCGAGTCTTCTCGATTGTTGTCATTTTGCATCATGCATGTTATCACAAAAAGTACTGATAAGAATTTCTCGATCTTCTTCATCTCGCTTATCGATTCATTATATCGATAAGAGTGTGACATCGACCATCGATTCATACATGCACGTGATACATGCATAAAAAATTAGATGGATCAGTTTAGACAAACTGATACCGTTCACGTTCAGTTGGCTAGTGAAAATTATTGATTCATCATGCATTTACATCTATTACAAAATGTAAATAATTATTAGAATATGTCTAATGATGAAAATTTATTCCAAACAATGATACAATTTGAATAAGAAAAAACTGTATGTTTAATGCAATACAATACATGTAAATACCTAATAAGATATAACGATGGAACGATAAATTTACAAAAACCACATTGATAAATATAAAATTGAACACCACTAAAGTTGATTTAAAAATTCGTACAGTTCACGTTTAAGAATACTTTTTCTTTTTTCCAAATTGTTATCACAAGATTACTTCTTATAATTGTAAATTCCTTCACCGGATTTCACTCCTAACTTTCCTTCTTCGACCAATTTCTTTATAGTCTCAGTCGGTTTGAATTGTGGTACATCGGGGTATTTCTCAGCCCATCCTGCGAAAAGTTTGTTTACGAATTAATGACTGTGACATTTATAAACAAGGCTAAATAAATTGGATACAGTACAAAATAAAAAAAGTTAGAAGTGGATAAATGCCAAATGAAGGCGGACAACTTCACGGAAGTTTTTTAATGTACGTAGCTTACATTCTTACACATCTATATACACCACAGCAATCATTTTTTTCCCCCGATAAGAGAACAAAATTCAAAGAAATGTACATAAAGATATCCGACTAACGTCACTAACGATGATAATGATAAAGGATAGGACACATGTACAACATGAAAGTTTACCTTTAAGAATGAAATATGTGGTATCATGGCCAACATAATCAGCCAATTCGAAAGGTCCCATAGGATGGCCAGCTCCTAATTTCATGGCTGTATCGATATCCCTAGCAGTAGCATCGCCTATGAAATTCCAATTATAAAATATTATTATCCACATAGGTTTAAATTTTTACAGTCGAAGAATTAAAACAAACCTCTTTCTAGCATTCTAAATGCTTCGCTCATGAAAGGTACTAATAATCTGTTCACTACGAATCCTGGAGTATCTTTGCAGGTAATTGTAACTTTTCCTATTTCTTTACCCCACTCAATAGCTTTATTGTATGAATCGTCGGATGTTTCTGTGGTTCTGATTACCTAAAAATAAAGTAATTACGTAAAAAAAAAATAATTAAAAAATTGCACACCTTATCTCGACGTAGGATGAACTTTGAGACAGGAAATGAAAACAACGCTACCACTGTATGAGTAATTTGTAGTAAATTACCTCTAATAACTTCATAACCGGGACTGGATTGAAAAAATGTAAACCAACAAATCTATCTTTACGTTTCGTTACGGAAGCGATATCTTGGATAGACAACGATGACGTATTAGATGCAAATATAGTTTTTTCCGATGCTTTCTTAAATGAAAATCAATCACGATTAGTCAGATATGTTCTGCTCGCTGAACACAGTAAAAAAAAATTGAAACTCTTACAGAGTCAATATCGGCAAACAATTTATGTTTAACTTGTAGATTCTCGACAATGGCTTCAATGACAAGATCAGCATCTTTAACTGACGCAGGTAAGTCCAAAGTGAAGTTTAATTTACCCAACGAATCAGCTACGAATTTTTCTGCATCAGATGGTTTATCCTAAAAAATAAAAGGGGAACTGTAAGTTTCTATTCAACACGTCAAAATTATGCCTTCATAATCTTATAGGTAACAAGTGTCGAAATACCTTGTAAAGTTTCTTGGCAACTCTTTGCAAGCTAGTTTGAATGCCGCCTTTGGCCTTCTGTAAAGCACCGTCATTTACTTCGACTAAATTGACGCTATTTCCAGCCTGAGCAGCTACCTATTGAAATTAATAATTTTATACATAACGCGACGCAAATAAAAATAATTATCTCAACGGAGAAATCTTACTTGAGCGATTCCTGATCCCATAAGACCACCGCCGATAACGGTGACATTTTTAATGGCTGCATTTAAATTTTGCGAGGTAGCCATTCCTCTGACAAACGTAACAAAGGGTAAAGACATTTCGATTTTTCAAGTTGAAAATAACACGACAGAATAAGCACTGCTGCTGGGAAACGACTGATACCTAAGATGAAAGAGAAAAAAATTAATAGCGGTTTGACAAGTGTACTTTATCCCATGAATAATACAAATACCAGGTAAGGTAATTAACATCTTTAAATAACAAGAAAAACAACTACATACCATAATTTAGGCAGATAAGGTGATAAATTAATAATATTTACAGTTTCATATGAAGTAGCTTGGCAAATGTTACAGAGCAAAAAAAAATAACTGTGAAAATTATTGAAAATTCATCTTCAAAAATAAATCCTTTTTTTTAAAAAAAAAATCTTGTTTAAAACAGAGCTTCAAATTGAAAAGTGAAAACACCTGTTGACTTCACTCTCAAGTAAAGTAAGTATAGGAGAAAAAACACACATTTGATTCAAAAATCCTCAAACAAAATCAACTATGGTGCATTTGAAAATCGGCTGCTAGAGTTTTGTTAGCTTTTGAGCGGGGACCGGTTTTCGAAGTGTCTAGTAAGTTCTAACATGAATTAAGGAGATTATTCACAAATATCACATTATTTGATTATTCTGAGCTGTTAAAAAACACTTCCATCAGACTTGTGAATTTTGATTAACTTGCAAGATTGATTTCCGAAGAGTAACAAAGAATAATATAAGAATAATGAAGGTGTAGATGTATTAAAAGGATGAATTCTACCATAATATAACTGGCAAGACAATCATAAAATAACCTTGATTAATAAAGTAATCAAAATTAAAAATTTAATCCGGTAGATATTAGTTCAACTTACCGAAGAAAACAACAGCAACAAAAATTCAAGTCTCAACAAATATGAAATGAGCAACTGTATTAGTTACGACCGATCGCAAAAATAACTAGTAACGAAAGAACTGAGCTTCATCAATGTTAATTAAAGAGACGAGACCAGCCGTGGACCAGCGTCAAGAAAACTTTCAAACTTTGTAACTTTGTGTAATTTTGCAACGTAACCAGGGATGTAATGATATTTTTGATCACGATAATATCATGATTAATGGGATCATCTCAAGATCGATTATGATCATGATCAGGTTTTCACTT
>FIZT01036232.1:0-12401 GCA_900065295.1 Paracoccus marginatus
GGGGGGGGGGGGGGGGGGGTGGGGCCGCGAAGCGGCCAGGGGTCGAAGTCACCTAGTAATTAATATAATGACAAAAAAATTTTCAAATTCTGAAAAACGATTCAAACCGAAAATTTCTATCACAGATTTTTTTTTTCAAATAAATAACCAAATTGAAAATATTTTTACGAGCTAAAAAATTTGTTTTCCAGCATCCGCATTTTTATTTTACTTTTCTAAAAAGAAATTAGCACAAAAGATATCATTTTTTAAAGATTTGCTAAAATTGGAGAAATCATTTCCACTTTTGTACCGTATTAAAAAATTTTATCCATTTGTCCCATTTTTAGGAATCACTGACAATTTTTGAGTTCATCAAGGTTCATCATTTATGAGCAAATTTCTGATTTTTCATATCGGTTACATTGGTTCCAAATTACTGAAGCATCGAAAAAAATTAGAATCAAAAAATGTCGGTAAAAATGAGTGTAAATTTCAATGCGAAATTTTCAAAAACTGAGCTCATCGTGTGACTGTTTTCGTATTAAAAAAAAAGATCCAACAAACTTTTTCACAACAACTTGTCAAAGAGAATAAGAATTGCATGGGAAAATGATATTTTTTGATGAGAAAAAAATCAAAGAAGAAATTTCAGAAAATTTCGAAATGAAAATCGCTAAAAAAAATTAATGAATTTGAAAAAAAAATTGGGCAAATTTCAAATCATTAATAATCCAAAGAGCGTCGAAAAAAATTAATGAAAAAAATATAAAAACCACAGCGCTATTCATTTCAATGCCAAAATAAAAATTAGAAATTCATTTTCAAAAATCAAATAAGAATTATGATTAATATTTCAAGTTACTTCAGCTGAAAATATTTAAAGGAAATTTTGAAATAAAAATTGCCAAGAAAGAAAAATTAAAACGAATAAGATACAATTGGAAATTTCAAGCAATTTGGTCCCAGGAATTTCGAAAAAGTTTTAGAATTGGAACATACGACAAAAATTGTTCCCAGAAAAGAAATCGAAATTTAAACAAAGAAAAAGAAAAGAAAATTCCAAGTAACTTGATTTCAATTTTTGGGGGGATGGGTGGGAGGGAGGGAGGGAGATTCCCAAGCCAAACTCATTATTCCACTTTTACAATAAACAACTCGAGAAACACAATTAAAAATCGACTTCTCACAGCACCCAAAAAAAATCAATTAGTTATTAGTATGAAAATAAAGAGAATGAATACACGTTCCTTTATTACCAAAAATTTCGCAATAACGTGTCAAAGTCAAAATTTTCAAATGTGACTGCTGCCCTTTTCACAACGAACCCTTCAATTCTATTCATCATCCCACGTACAAGTAAAAAAATAACTGACCATATCATGGTTTCCCATCATTCCGTCAATAACTACTCGAATTTGCGAATTTCAAAAGAAACACTCCGCTTAGGAAGGAAAAAAATTGAAAATAAACAAAACCCACCTTCTAACTACCTATTCATTTTGAGATACCCATTCAAACACCCTCGCCTGCTGCGTTCAAGGTGCTCGCGGAGATTTGTTGATCTGCTTACAAATCGCGTAATTTGTAGCGTATTCATTCTCTTTCGACTACCGAATAACGTATCTAAATATAACACTACGCTAGATATAATCTCGGTGAGACGTTTCATCTTTGAATTAATTTTTTCCGTTACACGTCGTCGTGAAAATTTGGCATCAACTCCAATTCGAAACAGCATAGGGAGCGACTCGACATTCGTGAGTGAAACACTTCGTTCACGATAGGTAGATTCCGAAAAACAAGGTATTCCTCTTGTTAATCGATAGATATTCGATTTTAATAGCTCGGAATTGAAATGACATCGAACAAGTATGCGTAGGTACGATGTTTCGAAAATACGTGTGCGATAGTCGCACTTCTGAGATTCGCGAAATGCAACAGAGAAATCAAATCGATGAAAAAATTCGAAATTGAAAAATGAATAAGAAACAAATTAGGCAACGATTCGTATCGCTGCAGAAAAATTTTCACAAATATCTCAGGAGCAATTTCACACCTGACATTGGCAATACACATACATAGGGAGGGGAAATGAACGCTCTGAAATTCAAACATTCCTTATCAGTTATCACCAAATAAATATGAACACAGAATCCAGAATCAATCGACAAAACGATGCTCACAGAGAACTAAAAGCATGAACAGAATTCAGGTAGGTAATAAAATGATGAAAAAATGATATCAAATCGATATGTAAGGAAACGAATCGGTGAATAACCGGGGGAAAAAATCTCTAAATGTCTGAAACACGTCACTAATGACTTATTTGCCAAGTGACCTATCAAAACGTCAAACGCGATGGATAGTTGCATGTCGATGCCGGTGTTATTGATGAATTCACCTGAATAAATTACGCTTCATAGTACGTAATTTAATAGAAAATAAATAACAAACGGTGATTCACCGAGCTAGGATGAAGTTCGTAACTTCGTTATGAGCTATTATCACTTTCATTTCGATATCAGGTGTTCGTTGTAATACACGCATTTTAATTATCGGCTTGAAAATACTTCAGCTCGGCTAATTATCATGTCATCGGCGCCTGTACTATTTAAATTAAGTAATAATTAATTAGCCTAATTTTTCGCTAGTAAAAATTATCATCTTTAAAACACTTCTTTTCAATTTCTAATCTAAACCACATGATAAGTACGACTATGAGTACGTACGTAGATTTATCTCACAAAAAAATCACGTTTCGTGTTGCTACTGAAAGTGAAATATCCCTTCATTTTTACTAGAAATGCTGCCAGTTTCCTTCATAAAATTGAATTTTGTTTTTTCTAGAGAAGCAGACTATCACAAAAGTAAAATAATTTTTTTTTTTTTGAAAAATCAGGCTAAATCAAATTTAAAATGAAAATATTCTACTCGTTTACACTAAACCAACCACAAACCTCCGTTGAATGTTTCGCTGTCCGGCTCCAAGAATCTTCGTTCAAGAAAAAGTGCATAAAATATCTTCTAGCAATGCTTAAAATTAGTACTAACAACGATGTAATGGCTTCTTCACGTAAATTATCAAAATTCATAAAATTCGACCAAAAACAATAAGATTTAAAAAAAAACATGCCACAATACCAAATCATGAAAAAATCAATAATACGTTACTAAACAATTTCAAATGTAGCCTTTGATTCTTTCTTATTGTCGCATTTGATCAAAAGAATAAAATAAAAAACAATAACTTTTCGAAAAAGAGAACTGGCCAAAAATAAAATCCCAACATAAACACGGAGAACTCGTCGTCTTTCAACATACTCCAAATTCATTTCCAACCTCGTAACATTCAAAAGAACGATTTCAACGCAAAAATGTGAATAAATTACTCGATTCGTCGCGATGATGGCTGACAATCAAGGGGTTAAGCTCATTACATCGTCATTAGCAGGAATGTAAACGTTTAAAGAGAACCCCGCAGGGCCTACCTGCATTAATATCAACAAATTCAGCCTGTATAATATTTTCTGTAACAAACAAAATACAACTCGATTAGTTGAATTGTTTTAGAAAATTCTAAATATGTGAACTGATTACGAGTGAATTGAGAAGTAAAAAAAATTTAAATAAAACAAAAAGGTAATAAAAGAATTAAATAGAAACTCACCCTCTCTCAACTCGACGATATTAGCAACAGGCTCTTTTTCGATGACGAATTGAGAGGAAGACGCGTCTAACACATCGCACTCGATTTCGATATTATTTTCGCGAATACACAGTTCGTTAGCGCCGATATTCAAAAAGGACAAATTTTTATCTTCGATATAAACGGTACTAATTTCGGATACGAACATATTAGTGTCCCGAGAATCGTAGCTTTCGACGCTAGATTTAATTTCGCGATTAATTTTAATTAAAGGAGGAACACATTTAGTTTTGGTAAAAATTTTAACGTCAGTCTTAGAAACACTGTCCGGTTTGAAATTTTCTCGCGGCTGAAGTTGGTTCTTCTTCAATCCCAATGCCGTGCAGAAAGTATTTTCGTCCATATCGGCTAGATGAGTTTCTTTACCGGAATGTTTTTCGTTTCTGTTTCCACCGTGTCTGAGGGTATTGACCTTATGCTTTTTGCAGTCGTTTCTATGATCTTCTTTCGCACACTTGGAACGTTTACAGTGTTTTCTACTTTTCAAATGCTTCTTACGTTTGATTACTTTCGTATCTAAGCAATTAGTAAGATCTTTGAAGACAGCAATCGGCTGTGTTTCGACGATAACCGATTTCGCAGCTTGGTCCGGTTCTGATACGTTCGTAATGTCATGCGACGACAGTTCGGTTTCGCTGAGAATTTGTAAACGATCCAACCATTTGACTCCGAGTAACTCAGCGACCACTAGAAATGAACCGAAATTCTGTTTGTATAGTTTAGTTGATCCGTTGTACATGAACTGCACTACTGATTTCAAGTCGTCGAACGATACTCCTTCTATGATGAAACATAAATCGCCGATATTCTGATGCTCGAGAATCATTCTCTGCGAAACGAAACAGAAAGTTAAGGTTAATCATGTCGTCTATAAATACTTGTATTACTCAAGTGAATAGTGTACGTACTTCTAAGAAGGAACTTTGAGCACATAGCATCGCCTTGTGAACTTTCAAACTTCTACCTTCGGCGTGCAATACGCAATCGGAGAATTCTTCATTTAGGAACTGATTCGAGAAATCGTTCAGAACAGATCGATAGTGTAAAGTCACATAATCTACGTTCATATTATTCATATTTAGAATAAATGTAACCGTTCGTCGGTAATAAAGTTGCAACTATCGAGTTTTCGGAAATCAGAGTGTTATATCAATCGCTCAGCGAGCAACCACATAAATCTATCCGATGTCGGTGATCGATTTTCGTGATTGGTTCAATAACCCCGCGAGTTTTGCAAAATTCGGCGCAAATTTGGTGGATTTGTCGGATTTTCTTCGAATATCGTCAATGTTTGCAAAGTATATCAGTTCCAGCATACATACGGTTGTGGATTGCCGCTCAAAGTGTTGCACATCTATAAACACGTTACAACGAAGAATAAATTATTTTTCGCAAATAAATAACCGTATATCTTGAATTAATTTGAATAAAACAGACAATTTTTTAACGATTAAAAAACAAAATATCAAAATTTTTTTAGAAAAAACATCAAAACTTTGAGTTTGAAGTTTGAACCACAAGCCTAGAAAATGACCTCCGCGGTTTCTGTATCGTTAACCAATGCCTCGACTGAGATGACCGTGAAAAGTTGAAAAAGAAAGTAGAACTAGAAACTACGACGTTTGTTTTTCATTTTAAAATTTGAATGGCACCGGCATCCGGATTTGAAATTAATTTTAAACTATGTGTTGAAAATACTGTGCAAATAAACCGATTAAATGAAATATGAGCACGAATAAATAAATCAAAGACCCACGATAATTAAACAAGTCAAAAAATGTAACTTGGAACTCGCAGTTGGTAGAACAACTGATAAAATTCATCATTTTGTTTACGGAGATGAAGAATCATTTACCTAATTAATTAATTTAATGGAATTCGCGGGGAGTAAATAACTCGTGAATCACACAGGCATACTTTGACGAATTGCCGCAGTGCGTACTGCGTATATTAACTAACAGATAACAGACAAAACCTGACAAACACAGTGCGAAAGTTGAAACAAAAAAACACTAGGCGAAATGAAGATTGAAAATAAAAGTACGGTTCCTCAAACAAGGAAAACTCCTAAATACCTAGAGAACAATTGGTGGAAAATTTTCATAATCATGTATCAAGACTTCCAAAACACCACCAGGTAACTTAACACTATTCGCCTATGAACACCAATGCAATTACTGCTTGAACATTTCTAGGCACAAATGAATTCAAAGTGAGACGGTGAGAATAAGAAGAGTAGTACTATCTTTATAGATTCATTTATCAAAGCCTGACTGGCGGATAATTGTAAAATTACATCAAAAGTTCCTTAATTCATCGAAAAGGAAACAAAAATATATGTTGTTACTTGTTAGTTGCTACATCTTTAAAAAACTTTACCTGCTAATTTCTTCATCCCGAATTCATCTTGAAGCAGCATTTAACGACGGTAGACGCAGCAGCGTTTGAAATTTATCCATTGATGTATTCAAAATTGTTCACAAACTTCTTCATGCTCTAAAATCGTATTATTCGTAAGGCATGAGAACAATGATTGAATAATGGTAAGTGGCGGATAGGTGCTATTGATCAATACCAAAGGAAGTATAGATACTTATGTCAATTACAAACCTCGAGTACTTGAAAAACCGAAAAAAGGCTCACCGTATTCAACACAACTTTTTAAATCATTAAAATTACAAAACAGCTCAAAATCATCTTAATTTCAGCAACTTTGAATAAGATCGTAATGGAAAACGAAATTATGACTAAGCTAGGAGTAGGACAAAAAAAAATAACAAAATGGTGGTAAATTTTACGTCACGTTTCCAACCAATGACGCATCGTGTTTCTTTTTCAATAATCGCGGCATTGAAAAAAGCGATGTCACAGACAAAATTATTTCAGATCCAACCTCGTTGTTTCATCGACCTTCGCAATTTTTATGACGGCGAAAAATTTTCTCCTACACTTCGATTTTAAATTTTTATTTATTACAATTTAATTTCATACGTTAAAGTCATATTAGTAATTTGATTACTTTTATAGTAAAATAAAACGTTCATAGGCATAACTTGAAAGTTTATCTTTCTTGAACAAATAATAAAAACGAGATTTCCGTTTTACCTATTAATTTTTTGACATTTTTACGCGATTGGTAAAATTATTTTCCGTGGTCTGTAACCTTGTAATAGGCCTATAATAATTTTTGTAAAATTTTGATCATTTTCGATTGGTCTGGAAATTTGTGGACAAGACTTTTGTTTTCGTTTTCCCCTTCCCATTTTTTTCATTTTTTTTCCCAACATAATTAAAGCGTTACATGTTGTTGAAACCTTTGTTGCGATGAAGAATTAACGTTTTCTAAAATTTAGTGCTTTAAAATTTCCGATTCGAAGTAAAAATTCGTCAAGTTTAATACTTTTGATAAGTAACGTGAATACCAAAGGCATGTGAAAAATCAGTGTTTATGTTTTGTTTCTGTGATGCAATTTTTTTCTTTTTAATTTCGACTTGTTATTTGTTTACTGTTTCAAATTCTCATTGCTTTGTAAAAATTATCGTTCGCAGTGTCATTTCCGTATTTATCATTTATCGAATATTGTTGAAATTCGCTATATTTTTGATTCTAACGGAGAGGTATTCGTATAAAACACAATTTACCAATAACATTTTCGTGTGATAATCGCGTGTTCGAAAATATTTCATTATGTGGGTGTTTTTTTTTTACTACGAATTTGTGTTTGTAAATTTTCGCTCGTTTCAAGAACACACACGCTTCATGGCGAAGGATTGGAATTTTTTGACCGCCGAAAAAAAACCACCTCTTAAAAATTACACTCGAAGGATGGGTTTGTAAACAAAATAAAAGTATGTAATAAGTGCATTATTACTCGGTGCACGATGTAGTAAACCAAAGGAAACGATTAACGCGTAATATTCATGGTATGTGTAGTACTTTTTGATACGGTATAGTTTTTTTATCATCAATGGTTATTCAGAAATGTATGAACCAAGCCTGTATATGATCGAGTATAATTTTCTTTGAAAAGTATGACGTTACGGTGCAATTATGCGACGGCAACCTTTATCAGTTTCGTGATACGAGCGTCTACTCCCTCATCTGTACCTACATGGTGTTTGTGTGTTTCCTTTGCTACATGCAATTACGGCGACGAAAATCCATTCACGTGAGTTCATCGATACTATGTAAGTGTTTTCCAAAAATATTATCATTTCGATTCCGGTAAATGTAAAAAAAAAAATTGTTAATTACTATTGCTTTTCAGTTTTGTTTTGTTTTTTTTTTCTAGCCTGTTCATTATTATTTGCCTTTTAGTATGTTGGAAGAAGCACGAAAGCTTTGTTGTTTTTTTTTTCTGTAACGCGTATTGTTGATTTAGAAAATACAGATACACAAGATCAAGACGAGCTTAGCTTGATGAAAATTGCGTAGTTTTGAAGTAGCTTATGGGGAACGTGATCTCAATGTGTTGCCGAAATGGTTGCAAAACGAGCCCACTCCGATGAAAGACGATTTTACTATTATAAGATCTTCCACTATGTAGTTTAGTAGCATTAAAATATACGCGGTGATACCAATATTTTTTGTTTTTATTTCGTCGATGATCACGTTCATCGTTTCCGTTATATTTTTATTTTTTTCTATTTCCTTTACGTTATCCTTTTATGTACTCGATTAAGTTGGCTTTTTTATTCGCTTTTTCTACGCTTCTTACGTATTTACGTTGTAATATTTCGCTTTTTAAAAATCTAAACCACTTAGCTCGGCTTTGGCGCACATTGGGCTACGGAGTTACCGCCTTTTTTTTTTTTTTTTTTGGTTCATCTGCCTGTCGGATGATCGGCTGACCGCTCGATCGATCGATCGATCGTTAGTTATTGTTTATATTTATGGAAATAATTCGACCTCCTGTTATAGTATCAGACGCATCGTGGGCCGATTATCAACGCCGGACGCTGCTAGCCGAATACATTCTGTACCGACAAGCGGCCATGAATTGGAACGAAGAAGAACGCAGATTCGAGCATATTCCCGGCCTGTATCCGCATCCTCTGGATCCGACTTCAGTTCGCAAGCATCGTGATCGTTCTAAACAAGAATCGCGCTGGGAATGCGACCGTTGCGGTAAAAGGTACAAATACAGTAGAGGTTTAGCGATGCACAGACGACTGGAATGCGGTAAGGAACCAATGTTTCATTGCCCGTATTGCCCTCAAAAATGTCATCAAAAGGGTAACATGGTTATACATATTAAGAAAAAACATCCTAACAATAATAATCAACCTCCGACCTGAGACTCGCTCAAATCTACTATACCTTTCGAAGGCATAATAATGTGCTAATAGTACAAACTTTGTTTTTTTTTTTTTTTTTAATTTTTTTTTTCATCTTAAGAACCTATCGAATCGGGATTTTTATTTAACGATGGCGTGTTCTTCGAGGCGAAAAAAATTTCCTTTCGTTACCCAGTGTGTGAGTGTGTGTGTGTTTTGTAGACTTACGTCACTTAATCGTTCGACTTCGACGATCGATTGGGATTTAATCTCCTTTCGTGATTTTAATTTATTGATTTTTTTTTCGTCTTCTGTCGGGTATTTTAGAACCGTGACATATTTTTTCGACTTCGAATTGTGTGTAGCTTTATGCTGACGTTATCTGTAATCGAAAAAAAAGAGGGTTATCGAGCATTTTTTCAGTATAACTCTGTTCAAACAAACTGTGTCTCGGATTTATCGTTAATGGTACACTAAACCGTCTATTTTAAGATTCATTTTTTTTTTCGCCCATATTTAATTATTATTTTTCGAGAAACAACACTCGTTTCGTAGTTTGACTACGTTAAAAATGTATGTGCATCGAATTTCGTCGTTTCTAAGGATTATTTTCGAACCAAAGATTTAAAAAAAACAATTTATAGCGTTTATTTCGCCCAGTCACACCGTATACGTACTAAATTCGTGACTATAAACACAGGTGTTTGGTTTTTTAGAGCTTTTTCGATCCAATTTTTTCTTTATTCATTATTCGCGTGTTTTTATTATTTGATGACTTTTTGAATCATTATTTCTACTCTGAAGGTATATTGTTTTAGGAAATGGAAACGTTGATTACATTCCTGAGTTGTCCAAATTTTGTAAATTGCCGCCAAATCTATCTATAAATAGATAGCGAATCTGAATCATCCTTCATATCTGATCACCTATAAATTATTTCACGATAAAAGTAGAATAATTACTTTTCCAAAAGGGCATCGCTGGAAGTTTCTAGACCCGGGCCCAGTTCCAGCGATAAGCACGTTGTATTCGTGGATCGTGCATGCGCTATACTCGTACACGATCGAACGATATTTTTATTTATTGAAAATGATCCCAGCAAAAATATTCCATAACGAAGTAGAACGCCGATCACGTAAAATGCCTACTCGATGAATCTAGACGACGACCTGATTAATTGCCAAATAGGATCCTCTATGTGAAAGTCCTAGGGAAATGACCGCCTGTCGATTACGCAACGTGCGTAAATTTCCTCACCCACCAAAATCCTCCGATTACCAACGAACAGCCCTCAAATTTGCCGGCCACCGTCTGCATTCGCAGCACATACCCAGGCGTACCTACTAACCAGTAGCCAGTAGTCGTCCATCCCGATCGTTAATGGGGGAATTCCAAAGTATCGTAGATTTTAATGGCTCCGACGACGACGACGACGTCGACTGTAAAATTACGATAACAAAGCTCCGTTATACGAGACAATTTCACGCTACTTTTTATTCCTGTCGTATATTTGTGCGACGAACCGTCCGAGAATTAATCAAGGAAAACGGAAATCCGGTAAAATTTTCCTTATCTGATGACAATTTCCTTAGAAACGGCGAAATTTTTTCAGCTCAAAGAGCTTTTTTTTCTTCTAAATCTTTTTTTTTTCTCGTATCTTCGACATTCCACTATATTATATTGTAAGGACTCTACCGTATAACCTATCTCTGTTTGGAATACGATAATGTAATTTTTGCTGATAAGATAACGAGCCACGCTGTGCATTTTTTTTTTCTCGATGCATTTTGTTCACATTTTTTTATCGCGAAGAAGTGTTAGAAAAATTTCAACGCTTCGAAATGGTATCAGTTTATTGCTATAGGATTTTTTTCTTCCAAATTATTTCTGGCTCATAATTTTTCCCCTCTCTATCTAGTATACGCGTACAAAGACCAGCGAGACATTTTTTTTTGTAAAAAATATTTCAATCGTCTTTTACAACCGGTCGGAAAGTTACCCAGTGACAATTAACAAGTCCTATGCTGGATCGTTACTGCGAATTTTTTTGGCACACGTTCAATCTGTGCACTTCTCGATATGTGTAATAACGTTTACGCATTATTCGATATTTAATCGCCGCATCGATCGATCGATAACGTAACTCGCCGATCGCTGATCGTATTCCAAACAGATTAGCATTCGTTTAGCCCATAAACAAAGAGATTTGACGCAGGTCTTTTTTTTAAGCTGCAAAATTCGTCTCGGCGAGTCTCGAGTACGCCGAAATGTTTAACCCAACTATCGAATATGTCTACGTATGTGTAATTGTGTACCTCTGATGGTAACTCTGTGGTACGAGCCTTGTACGATTGTCCGCGTTGTCTAGCTCCTTTGAAATTTTTTGTTCAAATTTCGCTTCATCGAGTGGTGGATGGAAAAACGATGCGAAAATCCAACCAATATTTCGACATTTCGACTTGATGTTGATGAGTTCTTCATTCGAGTGGTTTTGACGATGGAGACAGAGAGGGAAAATTTTTTGCAGTTTTTCAGTTATTTTCGTGATTAAAAAAAAATTGAAACCGAGAAATTTTTTTTTGAAACTTTTTGATTTTTTTTCAATTGAATCGAGAATAAACGATTGGTTTTTGAGGGTGGGGGGAAGCGGGGTACTTAAGTGGTATTTTTTCAATTATTTTTGTACTTTCGAAAAAAAAAATTGAGGTAATCTTGCTTCCGAATTTTTTGTATTTTATTTTCTTGTACTGGATCGGGGATACGATACTCGTATGTTTTTGAAAGGGAGAGAGGGAGAGGGAAATCAGATCTATATTTTTTTAAATCCAGTTTTGAATACTCGAGTGGTTTTTGGAGTGGGGGGGAGAGAAGGGGAACGTTTACGGTTTTTGAATTTTTTGGGGCATGAAAATTATGTATTTTTTTCCTCGACCTTTTTTTCAATTTCAGGAATTTAGTCTGAGTACTCGTGTGATTTTCAGGTGGAAGGGAAGAAAAAAAAATTATTTTGTTGTTTTGAAATAATTTTTGCAACTTGAAAAAAAAATTGAAAACAGTAATTTTTTTCTTGAAATTTATTTTGAGAGAAGGGGGAAGGGGGAGAGGGAATTTTTCAATTTTTTAGTTTTTTTTGAATTCGAATAAAATGAAAAATCAGGTAATTTTCTTCCTTGAGATTTAAAAAAAATTGCATGAATTGAGTCAGGGAGTTGGGGGGGGGGGGGGGGGGGTGAAAGAGAAAGAAATTTTTGCAGTTTCAAAGTAATGAACTTCAAAAAAATCAAAAATCAAAAACCAATTTGTTTCTTCCTTGAAATTTTTTCTGAGATTTTACCTTCGAGTGTTTTTAGGGGTAAAAGGGGAAGGGAAATTTTTTCAATTTTTTGTGATTCAATAAAATGAATTTTTTTTAGGGGGGGGGGGGGGGGGGTTTTTT
>FIZT01036252.1:0-15448 GCA_900065295.1 Paracoccus marginatus
TTGACCCGCAGAAACCGAATCTGGTATTGAAATTATTATTCGACCAATATCCACCTTCGTACTACGTCAAAACTTGAAATTCTTGGGATAATTTTCACCTATCGTATGCGCCAATACCCTTTTCAAAGAATTACGTAATTAAAAAATTTTAGGAAAAATTAATTTGAACTTTTTCAAAAAATGCCTACTGGAATTTAAAAAATATATCTATGTACCTAATTTTTGATTTTAACATTTCATCCTAAAAAATATTACGCAGCTTATTCAGATAATTTCACATTTTCAGATCCGTACGTAAAAATCTACTTAATGTACAAAGGACAACGAATCGCAAAGAAGAAAACGCACGTTAAGAAACGCACTCTAAATCCAGTTTTCAACGAATCATTTGTATTTGAAGTACCATCGGGTAACGACGGACTACACAACATCAGTTTGGAATTTTTACTTTTAGATTGGGACCGTGTGACCAAAAACGAGGTAAAAGAAAATACCGACTCAAATACGAAACATTATACATATGTACTTCTAAGACACTAAAAAAATTTTTTTTTTTCAACTCAAACAGGTAATCGGAAGATTAGAAATGGGAGCAGCGTCAGATTGTGAATCGGCATCCCACCACTGGACCGAGGTATGCAACTCTCCTCGACGACAAATTGCCGACTGGCATAAACTACACGAGTGAAACATTCCAAAGGGGTAAATGGGTACCTATTTGAAACCATAAATATCATGTTACTTTTAATATCTCGGTAATATAGTTTTAATCTTACGTATTTTAAAATTACTCCCGAATGAACATAAGTGTGTATCATGCGATTTTATC
Source organism: Paracoccus marginatus (assembly GCA_900065295.1). Classification (NCBI taxonomy): domain Eukaryota; kingdom Metazoa; phylum Arthropoda; class Insecta; order Hemiptera; family Pseudococcidae; genus Paracoccus; species Paracoccus marginatus. Next base: position 830 of record FIZT01036252.1, read on the forward strand.
ATTTTTTTTTTGAACAAAAAAAATTAACACCTACGTATATTACCGCGACCTTACATAAAATTTAATTTACGTGTATTCATATCGTCAATTTATACCTCTCTTTTTTTTTTTCTAAAATCGACCACATACCCAAATCCATAGAAGTAGTGTTGTGAACAAAGTTATAAAAAATTCTTTCTATCTCATTGATTTTTTTTTTTTTTTTTGTAGGTCTAGGTGATATTTTTCTATTTTATATACTTGCAATTAATTTTTCTGTAATTTTTACGAGTATAAAGCATTAGATTGTGCGAACTTATGTTCTCAAAACAAATTTTGCTTCTTGAGAAAAAAAATTCTCAATATCTACAAGTTGAAATTGATTAAGAATAAGAATGAACTGTACATACCTACGCTTGAAATCTGATGTAATCGCATTCTGAAAATTTCGACTTAGATATTTGGAGATTTTTTTTATACCAGTTGTACATACCCTAGTAAGTGTGTTAATAGATATTAAGTGTACTTGGCACAGACCAAAAATGATAAATATTTATATTTAGGTACTTATTTTTGATATACTTACTAAGCTAGGTAAAACGAAATCTCGAATAATGCAGGTGACAACATTGAAAAAAATATATATAAATACACAAAGTGGCAGTTTTCTAGTTACCAAACGTTACCTGGTTGATTTCCTTGCCAAAGGTATTTCTTCCGATTTGTTTTTATATCGTACAAACGCCGCAAATGTTCCATTAGCACAACAGTACCTACTGCATTTATGGACCAGTTTGTTTCATACTGATTTCTGTGTCTTTTAATGTTATTGTAGACAGCGCGTACATCCTAAAATGTTAAGATATATTATCATTTAAGGTAAACTTATCTTCAACATTTATCAGACCTAATGAATTATTTAAATAAAATTATTTTAACCAAAAAGCACTATATCATTACATATAGGTACCAATCTTTGAAAAAAAAAGATCAATACAGTTGTCTTACGTAAAACGTACCTACTAAGTACCTACTTCCGAAATTTTTACAAATTCATTTGAATAAATGATTAAAGCGAGTACCTATACAGTAGGTACATATTTGAGAAAACTTCACCTTTAGAGAGAGTGAAAAAACGAACTCCAAACCTTCCCAATTGATTGATATAAATGAGGCAAAACAAGTAGATTAGAATGATGGCACACACAGTCGAGAACGTTAAAAATTCTAAAATCATCAAAACGCACTTGTTTTTCGCAATTAGAACAGACTGATACCAACACTTCGATATTTCAACTTTGAGCTGGTACATCAATATCATATGCCCACATATTTTCGAACAATTTCACAAAGCGCACCGATCGTTACTGTACCTATATTTTAAAAAAAATGTATATTCGATTGATAAGTTTAGTTTTGGTTGTTCTATTTGATAATTTGCATTGTCGAAACGGTGTTATTAAATACGGAATTAAGAATTACACCAACAAATGGCTGGTTAAAATTTCTGGTGGGTTTGAAACAGCCACGATGATAGCCAAGAATGAAAATTTCACAATTTTGAAAGAGGTACGAAGTTTTACTTTTAGAAATAATTATTGATCGATATTCGATTTAATGCTTCGATTTTCAACATCTTGTACTTTTCGACCAACAGTTTGATCTCTTTCCGGGACTATTTCATGTTCAATATAATAACCATCCTAAGAAAGTCAAGTACGAAACGGATGCAATTAATTTAAAATTACAATCGTACAAAGAAGTGCGTATCTGGTCCCGAATCATGCCCTCATATTATTTTACATACCTACAACTCGAATAAAGATCATAATAATTTACAGGTGGTTTGGATGCAACAAGTTACGAATACAAGTTCGAAAGTTCGATGTGCATGTCCTAAAATAGTAATTGATCCAATATGCTCGAGAAAAACCCCAGTCAACGATAAATTATACCGCGAAATGTACTACTTGGTGAGCATTTTAAAATCTTGATTTGTAATTGAATCTAGGGATTAACACTGCACTCTGGTAATATTACAGCAAGACTGTAGACCACCAAATAGCAAACAACCGACTGAGGATCTCAATGTCGTTCCTGTATGGAGAGATATGAATATTCGAGGAGAAGGAGTCATGGTGATGGTGGTTGATGATGGAGTGGAAACAGCGCATCCAGACTTGAGTCATAATTACGTAGGTGTTTTTAACCCGACTTCAAAAAATTCATGTTGGTTATTTTCAATCGAGATGAGTAATCATTTCCAGGATATAAATTTTGGCAAAGATGTAGTAGACGATAATGAGACTCCGGATCCGGAACATTCCTTGGGGCAATATTTTAGTCATGGAACGAAATGCGCCGGAATCATCGCCGCCAAAGAGGATAATAAAGTTTGCGGAGTGGGGATAGCTCCACATGTAAAATGGGGAGGTAACATAAAAATCTTCACCTACATATATTACTATTGTTAGGTATGTCTGAAACGTCTACGAAATGTTTCTAATTACGACGAAATACTGTAGCTGTTCGTTTACACGGATTTGGCACCAGTTCTGATGACCAGGAAGGTGTGGCGTTATCGTTCAAAGTCGAAAAAGTTGACATCAGTAATAATTCTTGGGGCCCGGATGACGATGGAAAAACGCTGGAATATTTAAAGCATTTTCAGAGGAGCGCTTTTAAAACAGGCATTGTTAAAGTGAGTATGCTAGAGTCAAACCCTGATTTCTCCAAAATGAACTTGACACTTGGGGTACAACTTCCCTTCGGCCTTAAGCGCTATTTTATCGCATATAATGGTGTCCAAAATATGTGGGGTGATGTAGAAATTAACACTACATCCTCCCACATTTTTTGAACAACATTACATGCGATAAAATAGCGCTTAAAGCCGAAGGGAAGTTGTACCCCAAGTGTCAAGTTCATTTTGGAGAAATCAGGGTTTCATTCTAGCATACTCATTAGTTCGTTCATACTTGAAATGTCATCAGCAATTCAGCGTATCATTTACTCATCAGTAATGAATTTTTTACACTTTAGGGACGCGGGGGAAAAGGTACCCTTTACGTTTTTGCCGCAGGTAATGGTAGAGAGAGAGGAGATATGTGTGGATACGACTCCATGGTCAATAATATTTTTACCATCGTTGTGGCGGGAGTCGGAGACGATGGAAAAGCGACCTATTATTCGGAAAGATGCGGCGGCGTAATGATCACTTCATACAGCGAACATTTTGTAACACTCTCATTTTTATTTCACCTATACGTATGCATAGGATAAAAAAATATAGGTATATGATAACGTCGATACCTACCCAACAGGTCACAACAGATATTGAAGGAGAGTGTAACACGTCTTTCACCGGTACTTCTGCTGCAGCACCAGCTGTCTCCGGAGTGCTTGCCCTAGGTGTACAGGCGAAGTAAATCCATTCACTTGAATAAAGACTATTGCTATTCCGTTATAATATCTAGTACATCATAAGTAAATTTTCATTTCAACAGTCCCAAGCTGTACTGGCGGGATTTCCATCACATAGTAGTTTGGACAGGAAACCCCTATCCCTTGCAAAATAACCCAGGTTGGAGAAGAAATGCAGCCGGATTTTGGATAAATCATACGTTCGGATTTGGATTAATTAATGCGGGTGAATTGGTCAAAATGGCCATAGGATTCAAACACGTTCCGCCAATGTCAGCTTGTGTAATACCAATTCGGTTCAAGTAATACTATCATCACCTAATTTCCAACACGACAGACAAATCACAGCAGACATAATTGCATTCTACGTATAATTATTTTTAGAAAAAACACAAACCAAAAATTCTCTCGTTTATCGATGATTAACATATCCATCAAAACGAGAGGTTGTAAAGGATTACCAATGGAAATTCAATACTTGGAGAATGTCGAGTTATTAGTAAATATCAAGTATCCAAGACGAGGAGACCTCAAAATAGATTTGGTATCTCCACAAGGTTGGATCATTTTTTTCCCAAATAAAGAAATTGTGTTAAAATTTGGCATGTAAATTTAAAATGATTCCCCTTACAGGCACAGTGTCGCATTTAATAGAACCTCGAAAAAACGACGCGAATCCCGACGGCTTGTTCGATTGGACAATCGATACTGTTCATTTTTGGGGCGAAAGTCCGAGAGGCCAGTGGAACATAAACGTCTACAATCCAGTAATTATTATTATAAAATATTGTCTTCGAGCGTAGAAGAATATTCGATTTAAAATGTTGCTTCCTAATTTTAGACTGGGCACAGCAGTTTAGAAGGAGAAGTGCTGGACTTCACACTACTTTTATATGGAACAAAGGAAAGGCCGAGTCACTACGCTACTCCTAGAACTTATGATAATTTCCACCCCTCACAGACACCTTACGATCCATTGGAAGTGAACGATGACGAGCCTGAAGATGTTGAAGAAAGGAGCTAATCTAGCTAGGTACCTACTGTTTTTGTAATTTGAAAAAATTTTAATTTCAATAAAATTGCCTTGAAGAATACACCCTATGTAGGTAAACTAACAGTCATGGTAACAACGGGGGGGGGGGAGAGAAAAAAATACACCTCTCATTGTTGCACTTGCAACTTTGCCAACTTGTAATCGTCAATCAAGGATCGATAAATCAAAATCATTCGTTAGTCAACTTTTTCAAACACGACGACACCCCTCCTCGTTCCTCCATCCCCCTAAAATGCGAAATTGTAATTCATAGACCTGCAAATACGAAAGTGAAAATTTCAAGGGCAAAATAATTAAACAAGCTACATGACGTAGACACATCGGTTACCATTTTTCACGGAACAAACCGAACACGTCAAATAAATTTTCCTACGTTCGCATAATTCTTAAGAAGCCAGCTGTTCGAGTTGAAATTCCACACTAAGCTTAAAAGTAGTAGGCAAAGGATGTGTACGTATACCACATGATCGCAGTAAAATTGCGTGCGTGGAATGTGTGAATCGTTCCTAATCTCTCGGCAAACGGACTTTCCGCGATGAAATTATTCTTCATTGTTTGTGCATTTTGGGTAACCACTTCAATTGAAGGAGTTCCCAACGATTACGAACAGCAGTTGCAACCGAGGAGTTTTGGTAGTATACCTATTATCGATTGGTTTTATGGAAATGTGAGTGTCTGTAGTTGGAGTACCCACCTACCCCATATTTAATTGAGGCCTATTTTTCAATTCACCAATGAATTTTTTCAAACCATAATGTATTGTTCTATAGAGTACTGAAGGGAATGAAGAAAGTAGTACAGCAACATCTTTTCTTCAACACGCCAATGAGCCACCAGTACGTTCTTTTTTCATATTCTTTATTCTTCAAAATTTTTTTTAGTTGGTAACATGCACTACTTTGATCAGAATCCAGATGAACGAAAATCAAAAGAAATGTATCCTATTAAAAATGACTTAATTCATCAAACTGAATCAGCAGAAAAAGTTTCTAATGAAGTGAACGTAGGTATAAGTAAACGACTAAATACTTAGGTATAATATACTCGTACAATAAACGAATCTATCAAAAAAAAAAAAAAAAAAAAAAAAAAAAAAAAGGAAAAAAAAAAATGGGATAAAAAAAAAAAAAAAAAAAAAAAAAAAACAGAAACGGATCAAAAAAATTGGGAGATCTAATCGAACTCAAATGGGTCCAATTTAAACACATTTTTCACTGGAAAATTAGGTAAAGAATTTGATCAAATGAGATTTTTTCCTTTTAATCTTCCTGAATTGGATGAAAAAATAAAAAATTGACAGCGAATAAAATTCAATCCGATTAAATCTAAAAATATACAAAAAGATACAACTGGATCCAATTTTTTTGTATCGTAAAGTGAAAAATGCCTTCAATTAGATGCAATTTTTCCCCCTGGGATATTACATAGATACAAATTAAAATTTGACTTCAGAATTTAAAAAAATCGGAATCCAGCAAAATAGATGATATCACTCCTCCAAATAATGGCGAAGTTAAAGTGATACCTGTAGATAAAATAGAGCCAAATGACAAACCTGAACCAATAGAAAATCTCATAGAAGATTTGAAACAGGAAGTGAGTCAGTCATTTAGTAGGATCTTCTATAAGATTCCTAAACTAAAGATTTTTTAAAACTTTAAATAGGCAAAAGAAACACACGACGATGAAGAAAATAAAAATATCTCCACTTTACTGACGGTATATATTATTAAGCACACTTTTAAATAAGTAACTTTTATTATACTTAATATTTCGTATTAAAAATTCTCATACTTGCAGGAATTAAATAAAACAATGACAGAAACACCCACTCGTTTGGCAAAAGTAATAAATAAATAAGTAATTTTAAATCAAATCGTGGTTAATAATGTAGATACATACTTTTACTTGTATTTACCTTTATTTTTCAGGTATTCATCAACAATACTTGGCGTATTTTTGACATTGGAATTAAAGGCACATCAAGAAGAACAAGAAACGTGAGTATGTTTCAAGTTTGGCCTCATTGTGCCATTGGATTACCTTGTTTCCCTGCACTTATTTAGTTACCTGGAAACCTCATAAACTGTGCCCCGGGGATTTCGACGAAAAGTGGTCTCAGTGATAGCCCTTGACCTCAATACCTTACCACCAAAATTTTAGCTGCCAGGTTTGAGTTTAGCCCTTACAGTGAAGATTCGAAGATGAAAATTTTCAAAATTTTGAAAAACCGTCATCAAAAAATTTTTTTCAAAAAAAAAGTATAATGCCCCAAGGGATCCTTAAACCGAAAGGAGCAAAAGCAGTCATGTGCACTTTTTGCCTATCACCCATATTGAAGAGGTTATACATCATAATCACTTCAAGAGTTCAAGATTCAAAATTTGAAATTCTTATGAAGTTATTATGATGCATAACCCCTTCAATATGGGTGATAGGCAAAAAATGCACATAACTGCTTTTGCTCCTTTCGGTTCAAGGATCCCTTGGGGCATTTTACTTTTTTTTTCGATGACCGTTTTTCAAAATTTTGAAAATTTTCATCTTCGAATTTTCACTGTAGGGGCTAAACTCAAAACTGACAGCTAAAATTTTGGTGGTAAGGTATTGAGGTCAAGGGCTACCACTGAGACCACTTTTCGTCAAAATCCCCGAGGGACAGTTCATGAGGTTCTCAGTTATAGTTTTTTTTTCAACAACGCTGCGATATTTTTTCTTAGGTAAATGAAGTGGGATCCCTGTTGACTTTATACTACGCACTCTTAAATTTGGCAAGTATAATTGAACGAAGATTTCATTTTTTTTTTTTAAATTGGAATACTTTGGCGTTTATCTGGTTGAAGCGAATTCAATTCTGTTTTATGTATAAAATAAAACATTTTTAGATTAGCCAACTACTCGGAGGGCTGAACTTGGGAGGACATAATCTTCTTGGAAACCTTAATTTGGTAAGATATTCTTCATGAAAAAAATAATAATTTTGTGCTCTTATTTAGCATTTATGACAACATGTCGATTTACCCAGCAAGGAAGTGAGAAGGTTCACAGTGGAGGTCTCATGGATTTATTACTTCCATCTATGATAACATCGTACCTTGGATCCCCATCTGTTGATCAAAAATTGGTGGGAGGAATCGCAGGTCTGCCAGCAGGAGACGTACGTATTCGTGAGTTAGTGATCTGCGATGAATTAAAAATATACGATATATACTTACGAATTCTTACTCCAATTTTTAGAAAAAAAAATCATCTAAAAATGTATATATCATATGCATCGATGATGAGCACAAGAAGAAGGTAAGTGTTCCATTTTTCATCCTTTTCCACCAAGTATTAGGATAATAAGTGGACAACTTTTTCAAGGCAAATCGTCTGTTTGATGGGAAAACATTGGACGAAGTATTATCAAAAATTCAACTTCTTTTGAATAAGAAAGATTTGGATACCGAAGAAAAGTTTTACATCGTCTTAAAACTACATGATTTGGTACCTACTTCTCATACTTATCGATTTCATAATAAACTAACCAGATACTCAACTTTTTTGTGCAAATTTATTACAGTACGATCGTTTATCTGAAGATAATGACAAAACTAAATTAAAGTTAATTTATCTGATAATTGCAATAGTAAGTCAACAATATTTTTTTCATTTTTAATGAACAACTTATTAGTTGGGTAATGTTATTGCATGCACTGCATACCTACTTTACATTTACCTATAATTCACACTGGCCTTATGAATGATAATTTTTCAGAGTGAAGATCCACGATTTGAACAATTATTTGAAATTTTCAAATCGGTAAGGATTTAATTAGCACCTATACAATCTTGTGGGAACAGCCAGATACGCTAGTCGCCGATCTGCTCGGGTGGTTGCCTATCTTGAAGAAGGTCAGGTACCTACCTACACAACATACGAATTTCATCTGATACGGGCCTGGTTTTTGGGTGGCAGGGCTGCCAACATGAAAAATTGATGAAAATAAACTTTTTCTGAGAACAGCTGAAAACAAAAATCTCACAATCTTGTGAAGTAATGCGGGGGTTGGGTAGAGGTCGATGAAATAAGCAAAAACTGTTATATGAGCAAATTGCATAACTCAAGATTTGAAGGAGCAGTGATGAAAAATATTTTTTGATTTATTTCAATATATTTTTTTCATCATTGCCCCGTCAAATCTTGAGATAGGCAACTTGTTCATATGACAGTTTTTGCTTATTTCACCGACCCCTACCCAACCCTCATGTTACTTTTTCAAAATTGCAAAATTTTTGTATTCATAAAAAATGAATTTTCTCGAATTTTTCATGTTGGCAGTCCTGCTACCCAAAAACCAGGCCCGTATCAGATGAAATTCGTATGTTGTGTAGGTAGGCACCTGACGTTCTTCAAGATAGGCAACCACCCGAGCAGATCGGCGACTCGCATATCTGACCATTCCCAGTGAGTTCTTTTGAGAAAATTCACCACAACAGAGTATGAGTAAGAGGGTATTTCTAAAGAGAATGTTTTTGTTCCAGAAAAATGATCCAGATTTTGATGAAATATGGAAATTGTTCAATGAGGCAAGTATCTACTCCAATATACCGTTAATATTATTTTTCTATGATGATTGATAAAAAAAAAAATCGAATTTAAAGAAACCAAAACTGAACGAAAACTACCTTTCCATCATAAGAAATCTACCACAAGGAGAAATCAAAGAACATCCTTCTCGTGACTGCTTTATAATTGGTCCAAATGAAAAGACCGCCAAGTTACGCAAGCAAAAAATAGACTACGATAGCGACAGCGATGACGAAGAAACTCGTGAACGAAAAAGAAAAAGTAAAGTTGGAGTTGAAACCTACATTATGAAACTCGAAGGAAGAGTGAGTATAAGAAAGATAATCTATATTATGATGGATCTTTCAGAAGCTGCGATTCAAAGTAACTTTTACAATACATGATTTCACATTTTCAGGATCCAAATTCACAGAATGACTATTATATTTGTTGTATTGATGATGACGATGAATTCAAGGTAAAAATATGAATTGACAATTTTTTCGACAAAGAATAATGTTACCTGCCTGAAAATTTTGTAAAATTTCATGATTCAGGCTAATCGTATCCTCAGTGGAAAAACAAATGAAGACATAATAGACCAGATAAAAAAATATTTGAAAAAAGATTATATAAGTCCTCAGTACAAGTGGTACATCGTACTCAAATTATACATAATGGTAAGTATAGATATATACCTACCTACCTCATACTTTTACCTTCAGCTCGACACGTTGACACGAGTTTTCAGTAATAACATAAGTACTAAAACCCGTTGATAGCTCAAGGATGCAGAAAAAGCAGACAAAGTTGACAAAAAAGGTGATGATACCAGGGACAAAATAATCAACTTGATAATAGTGGTTGTAAGTAAAATTCAACATATTTATTCAAGTATCATACCTCAAACCTCAGTAGGTCTAGGTATACCCATATAACGAGATACCTACCTATTCATTTTCTGCAATAGGGAGAAGATCCGAAATTTAAAGACGTACTCACAGGCATTAAAACAGTAACGATTTTAAACTTTCGATAAATAAACTTGATATTTTTCAACCATCTCTTAATCTCACATACTCCACCTACTAAATACCTATTTACAGAAAAATGACCCACGTTTCCGTGAGATTCGGAAGTTGCTCCAAAACGTAATTATGGGTGGTTTTTTCAATAAACATTATTATTGTAAATATGTAAGGAATTCAGTTCCAAAAAAAGTTTTACACATCCTTTCCAGGAACCGATAGAGCCTGACGAAAAAGTCAAATCGCCAATAAAGGAAAAAGGGCAGAAAGTCACTCCACAAAATTCATCAAATATTTCTGAACCTAAAAAAGAAAATGTTGGAGTGAGTTATGTTTTTGATATACACAAATAAGAAATAGGTACCTATCTACTTCAGTTATGTATTTAAATAATACCTATATACCTAACAATTTACTTGAAAAAAAAAATAGAGCCGAACAGAACCGAAAAAAGATGACGCCATTGTAAAAAAAGATCCTCCTCAAGTTCACTCTTCCCAAAAAATTGTTTATGATCAAAATCAACTTCCTGATATTTCAAAGGTTTGTCTAGTTATGGTTTTTTTTTGGTCATTAAAAATTAAAAAAAAAACAACAATAAGATTATTTGAAATCATCAAAATGTAGGTCGACTGGTCTTCTTGGAGAAGTGAATACGACCCAATTTTGCAAATTATAACGGAACGGATAAAAAATCCGGATTTAGATCCACGCTCGAAATGGAACCTGATAGAGTTCTTAGATAGATGGGTAAGTAATGATAACTGATACTAGGTACGTGTATTTACACAATACACATTTTTGACAAAAAAAAAATTGTACCAAACTTACCATTTCATATTATATTTTATAGTATGACAAGGATTCTATCGATCCTGGAGTGAAATCTAAGTTTGACGGAATCGTTAAAATGATAGTAAGTTTTTTTTTCTTTAGTTTCATAAAATTCATTGCAACCAGTAATTCCCCCCTCCCCTCCTAGAAAGAAGACCCAAAATTTAATGAAACTTTCGACGCGATAAAACGGGTAAGTACAAATACATACATAGCACAATTAGTACATACATATATCTAATGGGTAGTGAACGGTACAAATAATCGCAAAAAAAACAAACAAACAAACAAATGATTTGAAAGCGCGGTTATATTACTACGACCATTCACTTCCTTTCAATTGTTTCATTCATGCCTAATTTTCAACAGGATAATGAGCCACCTGTTACCAAGCGAGTCTTCAACATATTTGGAAAAGTAGGTTCACCCTTTCCTCAATGCTTATAAATTCGAGAATCTATGCATCTGTCTTTCATACGTAACTTTTAGGAATATCAAAATCCTCCAGCTCAGCAACATTCGAGTTCTGACAATTCCGGACCAAAACCTAGCGATTTCAATTCAGTTCCGGTATCATTTAGGATATTAGCCTAAAATTGTAGCAAATCAGTACAGAATATACCTAGCCAAGTTCTTACAATACTGGTGATTTTGCAGGGCTGGAGAAGAACACACTCATATTTCACTTACAGACCAACGACATATCCACAGTATTACTGGCCATATAACGTGAGATCGTCAAAAAATTTTCACTCTTACACCTTACTTGCAATAGAAATTATTGTAGTAATGGAAAAGTTGCAATTTTTCCATTAATAATTACTATAGCTGTCTTTTTAATGACATTAGGGTAATAGAATTTCTACGTACGAGTATTAGGTACCACCATGGTACTACACATCTGGAGGTATTATCAATGATAGTTAGGGAGACCACACTTTCATTCGTATTATCACAGTAAATTCTACATATATTAAATAAGGCTGTAGATAGATGCAAACCACAAAAAGTCCCTACCTCCCTGCTCATCGAAACAAAACGTAACGTGGGCTATACGTTACCTATAGTAAAACTACAAATTTGATTCCAGAGACCGGATGATGACGGCGTTCTAGCAAAATTGCCATTGATGGAAAAAATTGATGTACTGATAAATTTGTTTACAATGGTACGAGAATTGAGACTCGAATTTCAAGAATAACGTTAGTCATATTTATTGAAAATTTCATTCATTAATACTCGCGCACCTAAACAGACATATATGGAACCACAACACGATCCTATTTTGGAAGCAAGTCGACAAAATTTCAAGAAACAAGCAGACGATGCGTTGGTAGGTCTTTTTCATAAGTACTATTAACCGCTAAATTACACCAGCTAATACTCTTGTAAAAACCAATGGCTGGAGGTATTAGTGTAATCATCAAATTTCATTTTACCAGGCTGGTAACCGAAAAGACTTCGAAAATTTCGAGAACGTATTCTTGTCGCAGGTAATTCAATCACACAAAAAAAAAAAGTCAAAAATTTAATAAAACAAAAAGTTGTGATGACATACAAACTCATTTTATAGTTACAAAATAAAAATTCGGCCGAAGGTAATTCAGTCGATTTTACCATTAGAATGCTGAGAAATTTCAGGGATTATCTTTATTCGATAGATTACTACGCCACAGGAAAGGTAAATTAATCGAATTTTTACTCATTTAGTAAACTCACACTTGAAATAGACACTTTTCTGAAAGTCTGAACAAGATTAATTTTACTACACATCAATTACATTATTTTCAATAGTCTATCATTTGCTATAGAAATATTCTAATGGAGAAGAAAGAAGGATGATGCAGGATTTCATTGAAAGTAAAAAAGTGTCGGGAGAAATAGCAGGCGAACCGTTTAGCAAGAGGTACACGTAAGACGCAATACATAAAACATCATCGAGGTATGGGTATAATAAAATTTTACCATCAGCTAAATTTCTTTTGAAATACCTACCTATCGCGAATTCAATTTTTTATTTTGAAAAAATGAACCATCTAATACGGTTGCGCGTTGCACATTATGTAGGAGAAGTACCTGTACCTTTTATTCAGGCATTTTTCAACAAATGAAATGAACACACTTTCAAGATATACAAACACCTGAAATTCGAAATGAACACACTTTCAAGATATACAAACACCTGAAATTCATTTCTGATACCTATCGAAGTACTCAAAGATGAAATTTGAGTTGATAGATGTAACTTTTAATTTTAAATCCATATCTATCTTACATGATGTACATAATTATTTTTGGCCTAAGCGTTTTTAATAAACCATTCTTCGATTGACATTATGGGTTACGTTACTAAATACACTAAAACATTTCATCAGTCAAGAAAAAGTATGGTCTTCTAATATCGCAGAAAAACTGTCCAACTCTGGAAATACTGTAAGGTATGAGATAATGCAAGCCACTTTTCAACTTATTTAAAAAAAATTTTAGCAACCTTTGCGTAAATGGAATCCAATATTTCAATATTGCCGGGGTCGGTTTTCATTTTTTCGTTCATAAGCCTTCTTTTTCTGAAGCAATTTTTCCCGTCGAAGTGGATACTAGACAGATCAGGGTAGAATTTACAGAAAATTTTCAAAGTTTTCTTCTATTCAAATAAACGAAAAATTTGAATACCTACTCGTGATTGGTTAAATTTTCTCAAGCCTATTAGTCCATTAAATTAAAATGAACAGATTTGAGGTTGGACGATGATGTGATGAGATGCAATGCGTAATGTTTGCAATTGAACAGTGACGTACAGTGGTGGGTCACCAACGTAGGACTCGAGCAACCACATTTCGGCATTTACTCCTCCAACTCCCTCGCCAGTTCCAAAATTTGAGTGCATTTTACCTGTTTTACTTTGCATGCGCGATGTAAATAGGGGTTTTCCGTTTTCGGCTAGCATGCAGTTGCGCCAATGGGCGCAATTATGATGCATGTAGTTGCGCCGAATTTGAAAAAGGTAATACATGCAGTTGCGCCGGTGGTCGAAATACACCATACCTGCAGTTGCGCCAAAAATTGAATATTCGAATAAAAACACGAAAGAAACCAACGAACGATGAATCGCTCGTTCGAGTCTAGACCAGGATTACTGCTCAAAAATATTTGCCAACATTTTTCACGTGATGGAAAATGGAGTAAAAGTGTAAAATTACTCGTACATTGCCCGTCCCTTGAGTGTCATTTAAGATGGAGAGGGGTATTTGAATTTTTTTTCATTTTATTCAGAATTCCTCATCAAAAATGTAGATAAGCCTCGAAAAGCCCTGAAAAGCCCCGAAAATTTTATTCGAGCCCCGAGCCCCAAGTCCTAAAACCAAAACGCAAAACTTTCAAGCCCCAATCCAAGGCTGAGACTCGATAAATTTTCAAATTGAAAGACCCGAAACCCAAAAGAAATTTTCGGGGCTTCACCCCTGTTTTTAAGTATTTCTGTATTTTTATACCTCTCAAATAAATATTACGAGCAAAGACATGAGATGGAAGGAGAAATTCGTTCTTTTCTGGCGCAACTGCATATACGTATTATTACCTTTTCAAATCCGGCGCAACTAAGTACACACATCTAGTGATGGGATTATGCGCGCATAATTTTTTTTGCTTGTGCACACTGAGCATTTGCGCGCAAATGCGCGCATATTCTCGCGCACGAAAAAAAAAGATTGCTGAAATAGGCACAGTGAACCCATATTTCAATAACTGAGTGA
>FIZT01036322.1:0-13393 GCA_900065295.1 Paracoccus marginatus
ACCCTTCTGAACACATTCCCGCAAAAAAACCACTGTTATAAATTTTTTCCACTTTCACCCTATTTTGAAATTAATTTGCCTGTACTAGAAGGTATACATAAAACTCTAATTATCTCGACGGCAGTGCAGCCAGATCCATTGGCGCAGATTCTCCCGGTTCAGTATTTTCATAAAAAAACATCATTTAGCTATAGTTTAGATTTCTTTTTGAAAAAACTCATTTTGGAATTTTCCCAAAAAATTGCCTTTAACGTATTAACAATTTTTCCAAAATGAAACTTTTTTTTTCAAAAGTTCCATTTATCAAAAATTTCATCAAATTTTTTTCAAGTGAATAATGCTAACATTTTCTGAAAATTGCCTTTTTTTGAGCATTAGTTGAATAATTTATACTTGGGAATTTTTAGAGAACTGTTATTTTATGTTTTGCCAAAAATCATTGTTTTCAGTTTGTTTGTTTGTTTTTTCTCATCAATGATTATTTTTAGCAGTATACTTCAAAATCATTACTCGTTTTCAGAATCTTTTCAGATATCAACTGTTTAGAATGCTTTTCGAAAATTGCAATTTTTGGTATTTTTTTAAAATTAATACTTTGGCAATTTTCGTTCGAAATGGTCATTTTTTCAAAAATTGTTTTAAATGATTATTTTCAAAATTTTTCATTCTAAAAACGAATATTTTTTGTATTTTACAAATTCAATAACTAGAACCACCACCTCCGCAGCTCCACTACAGACAGCATTATTAGGCAATTTGTCTTACGTAGGTATGACGCCAATAAGGGAGTGAAAGCTACGAGATCTTTTAGAGCATTCACGACGACCCGGAACCAACGATAGATGACTTTGACGAAACGAACTCGCGCCCCAGTTAGGAAAAAAGCCCAGCAGACTGGGTGCCTTAAACTTACATTTAGCTCACTCTTTAGCATCTGTGTATAAAGAGGTTCAGCTTGATTTGCCGCTGTAAAAGACCACATGTTGCATAACCGTACATGACGCGGAGTCGTTCCGGTACAAGGCCGAGATCCCTTTCGGTGTTCGGATGATTGATGACGGATTTGCTTCGTGCTGGCTGCCGCTTCCAAAGGTATACGCGCTCGTATTAACCCTACCAGCCAAATATTGCGAAAATTCCGCCCAATAAAAGCGCACCGTACGATATACACATTCTAGGGGAGAAAGAGACCCACGCTGTAACGGACTTGACGCTTGAGATCATTATCAATTTTGATAAGCAAAGCGAAACGATGGATGCATTTTGACTCCTGTCTCGAGTCATTTTTTTACATCGCATTTTCTCTTTTTTCGGGTCGCGGAATCGAAAGCGTAATATACTGGAAATTCGTCGCTGATGGTACATTAATAACGCGCGCGGACCTTTAAAGTTGCTAGCAGACTCCAGGAGATGGATTTGTACTTTCGTACTCACGAGAAGACACCGTCAGAATTTCCCTCGTCGTTTTTTTTTTCTCAACCCTCGCTCGACGTTCTGACGTGGTACTATTTTCTCTTCTTCATACGTGTTTTCCGGTTCTCGTCAATTCTCGATATTGGAAACTCATCGTCGTCGTGTTGTCGATCTTCCCGTACACTGCATATAAAGATGTTATCCGACATTTCAATACGTCATTCGACGTTAACTTCTTACAAAAGACAAATGCTTTTCTTCCCTTCCAATCTGTGCACTTTTTCGGATACTTTTTCACGTTCGTTTAGAGCCGACAAGTGTTGCAGATTTTTTAATGCTATTGTCGTCGCATCATCACCGATAAACGTCATCGCTGTACGTATAACTCGACTCGAATTTTTTTCAAACTTCCAGTCGATTTGTATTAAGATTTCAGCACCGTGAAAAAACTCAACTGGTTGACCAAGTACATTACATAACGTTCCTCTCCGACGGAAATTACCCTCAAAAGCATTCGATTCGTACACGTTAATCCATTCCAAAGACGTCGCATCGGCCCAGAAGTCTATGTACCGAGTTTAACTCCCGCCAAAGTCAAATTCAACTCTTTTAAAACTGGACTGCAATTTGATTAGTCGGCGTGTAGCCGTAGCTTTCACACCCAAAGAGATTGATGCGTACTGGGAAGTAGGTACGAGTGAAGGGAGCAGCAAAAAACACCCGAGTTCGAACGCTTCAGACCTTTTACAATCGAGCTTGATTTGAGTTCAGTGAAACGAAAAACTGAAAATGAACGTCCAGTGGAAAAAATTTACAAAGGACAGTGGGGTTCGTCACCTCTGCAACGACAGGGGAAAAACTCCAACGCAGCTAAAGCTCTACCTATAGGAAATAATTTAATAACGAATATAGAAAACAAAACTCGTCACGATGCCATTGATCGACGAAGAGGCTAAATGAAGTGAAAAACGAGTGGGAAAAAAACAAACATTACGAGAAAATCCGCATCACGTTACACACGCAGGAATAAGAAAGGAAAAATGAGTGAAACAGAAAAAAGAAAAAAGGGAATGCAATACGAATAAAGAGTACAGAAAAAAAAAGGAAAAAAAAAGGCAAAAAGAAGAAACACGAATGATTTACGAGAAACGGAATGGGAATAAAAGATAAGAATAATGGCGGAAAGACAGACGAATTTACTTACTTACCGAGGATTATTCGAAGCTGTTCGCGTTATGAGCAAAACGTTTTTCAGATTACGTACCAAGATATAAGAAAAGCCGTAGAGTAATGGCTTTAAATCTAAACCGTAATTTTTCTATTTTATTAGAAAAAATAACTCCCTACCCGCCTTCTCTCGTACCTTTAACCACCGCACCCTCACCCTCGCGTAACCATCGAAATTGCCAAGGGCAGGAGACGATACAGTTGCTTGATAATATATAGCGTTTCCCGTGGAACCATTATTTTATCCTTAAATTAAAAAGCTCGCAAATAATTCAGGTAAAGGATGAAATTATGTACGTCAGTTCGTTTAATGCGTAATGAATTTTTCGGTTTATTTCGACCAACCACTATACGCAGAGAGATAGATAACTACCCCTAATTTTTCGCAACGCCGAACAAACTATAGAAAAAGCCACAGCCAACTTTTCAGTCGTCGAATAATTTACTCTGCGGCGTCCACACAATTAAAATAATTAATCGAGGAAATGTCGACGGTATTGTACATCGCGCGTATACAAAAGTTTTCCGCAAATGTATACGCGCGATCATATTCACGTCCAACATCGTCAGTTTTCGCTTTCAATATCGCGCGAAAAAAATGAACATCCGTAAACCGGGGCACAAGACCGAAAGAGGAGTCCACAGGAGGGTATCGTATTCCCGGGTAAATTATATTATAACCCGGAAACGAGCGAAAGTGGCTTCGATTAACCGTAGACGTCGAATTTACGAAACTAATTCTGCCCTAATCTCGGTTTCGCAGTCGAAAAGCACCATAAAACGTTCTCGCTCCAATATATGTAGCTGCGTGCGAGCGAGCAGGCGAGATGCGAATTTATCGAGGTATTTTTATAAATCCCTTCGGCGGTTAGGGGTCGACGCGTTCGTGAAATATCTGCGAATGGTAATTCTCGCCCCTGTAGGTACCTATATCCTTCACCTCGTCTTCGTGCACACACAGCACCATCGCGGCGGACGTGAATAGCGAAAAAATATATACCACGCCGTAGGATAGCGCCGCAGATGAGGTAGGGGAGAAAAATGAGGCAACGGGGGCAAATAAAGGCAGTGATTTTACCAAATAGTTTTTGCACAACGGCACGTACTTTGCTAGTTTTTCACATCGCGTCGCGAGACGTGCGGCGCACAAACGCAGCCCATTTTTGACGATATCCAGTCTATCAGGGCGAGCCCGGCGACCGACGAACGGTAACGGGCCATTTCTCATCGTTTCAAATTCAAAAATAACGTCGAGAGTTAAAAATGACTTTTGTACGCGGCGCGTTACGCGTTACGCGCCGCTGGTGCTCTATCGTTCATCAAACTTATATACGCTATACGCTTATATATATACTAAAAGTTGAATAAGGAAACCGACGTACAGACTTCAACAAATTGAGCTTCCACCAAACCGAATGCTTTTTTCCTTCCCTTGTGTGCCTTGCCTTCGCTTTCGAGATTATTCAGACCTTCGCTTCGGCTCTGCAGTCAAATTAGTTTTCAACTCCGTGAAAAAAATTCGTAAAAAGTTGCACATCCCGGGTTCCACCAACAGGATGTCTGTCTATCTAAATAAAACTTCGATTTACACCGCCGCCAAAATATACGTGGAATTTTGGAGCCAACCACTAAGAGGTTGATGACCTTAGAACATGAAGATTTTCAGGCTGAAAAGCCAAAATTCTAAAAAATTGAAGCATTCCATCAATCGATCGACAGTTCGAAATTAAAAACACCAAATTAATAAAAAAAAAAAAGAAAAAAATCGATTCATAAAAATCGAAAATCAATTTCTTCATCAAAATTCAAAAATGAGTTGATATTAACACATCGAATTCGAAATGACTATTTGATTTAAAAAACGAGGAAATTGATTGAAAAAGTGAATCGATATCAAAAATTGAATCAATAAATCGACTTTGAAAATACATCGATGCGTCAGAATCGAAATATTAATAGCATAGATAAAATAGAGAAAGTCGAAAATTAATCGATTTATTGAATTTAAAAATGGATCAATAATATCAAAATCGAAATTTTTATCGATTCATTGAACTTCAAAAGTCGATGAATCGAAATCGGAATCAAAACGAATGGATACAGATTTTAAAAATAAGTAGATTAGTCAGAAAATGCATCGAAATCGAACAAAAAATATCGATATATCGAAATTGAAATATCAATGTCAAGTAGATGGAATTTTATAAAAGTTAATGGTCGAAAATTTGCGAAGAAATCGAATATACTATTGAATTTATCGAATTAAAAAAAATCGAGATATCGAAATCAAAATCGATATTAATCGATTCAATCGAAATCGAAAATAAATCGATTTATTAAATTCTGAAATACTAAATCGATAAATCGAAACAAAATTTTCAAATTCTTACATCGAAATCGAAAATAAATCGATTTATTAAATTCTGAAATAAATCGATAAATCGAAATAAAATTTTCAAATACATCGAATTTGAAAATCGATCGAATTCAAAAATAAAATATCGACATAACCAAATCGAAATATTTTTCACAATTCACGAGAACGAAGATGACCAATTCAAAATGTAAATGCAATAAAATTGAAACACTGATCAATTTATGTTTATTGTTCTTTGCATAAATTCTCATACCCTTAAATTTTTTTCAATTTGATTATTATTTTTTTTTTTCAAGAAAAGAATTATAAAATGAGTCATACCACAGGAAAATTTTATCCCCAAACTCTCGTCATTTTCCAACTTAATTCCTCGGTCTATTTTCTTACCTGTGAACAAAACATAAAAAAATTAATATCAATCCGCTGAACTGAACCAATATAACGTCACAGTAATCATTCGACGTGTAATTCGACACCTCTGGTGAAATTTTCAAACACCGAACCCGAGCATGTACCAAGTAGTTTGGTCGTATCGAGAATATTTACGTAAACGCAATAAACCCTTCTCGGTGTGGTAACATGGATGGTACGCTTACGCTACCGGCAAAATTCCATCTTTCATTTCAAATCCGATTATACGTAACTCTGCGAAATGCTCTTCGCAGTGTAAGAAATTACGCAGTGTACACATCGCGTTCGTCTTGAGCGCCGCACCCCCGCAATATAATATTAATCTTCGTCCTTATCTATCCCAGAGACAGACTCGTATTATAACATTTACGACAATATACCTAAGATAAGGTGCAAAAGATAACGTAGCATGTCACAAAAGGCACCGTACTCGGTATACTTTCGCTGCACTACCAGCTTCCCAACACCTTCTTCCAGCATACCTACCTTTCTAGAAAAATTGACTTTCTCGACTATAGGTATTCACTCCTCAGCTCATCTCATCTCAGCTCTTCCGACAATTCTCAGTAATTATTTCCAACTTGTAAGGAATCCGCGTATAGCACGAGCTGACGCGTGTACAACACGTCTTCGAAGAAATGAAACGTGTGTCGTTCCCATACACCGCTGTACAATAACTGGTACCTCGCACACATTCATCCGTCATATGGCTCACGAAAAAAAAATCCAAATTCTTCGTCTCTCATGAATGAGAGAACTTTCTTTGAAAACTTTTCAATCTCGGCGGAAGGCGAACGAACGTTTATTATCTCACATTGTATAGATACGACATCGACGATGAAAACCTGTCTACGACTAATTGCGATCATTAGCGTCTCGCCAATCTCTCTCGCGTACCGCGTCGCTGCATCTGGTATGGATTTTCGTTACGATAAATCAAAAGCGGTCGTCGTTTTATAACTATAATAATATTAAAATGATATCGTCGTTATAGATGTTAAAAAGCTAGAAAATGGACGCAACTGGTCTAAGATAAATTAACCAGTAATAACGTACGCAGTATATAGGTACATTATACGCGATACAGCATCGAATAATATTTCACTATATAGGTATATAAATATATGCGAGCAATACCGACACCCTTCGGTTATAGAGGTACCTCTAGCGAATAAGGCACATCGCGTACAATATAATATGTACTATACGTAGGTATATCTCATGTACTACATACGTACATTGCATACATACATACATACACATACCGGAGTACCAACCATCACCATCACCAACATAGCTACAGCATCGCACGTTCGCCTTCCACATATGTACCTATACCTGTATATCTGCCACACAGAACACTATATCGTTTTCACAATCAAGGGATACCAGCAATTTCCATTAGCTAGGCCGTATAATAGCTCGATAGCGTAGTTTATCCCGGTGATTGTTTCAAACAACGGTAGCTAAATATAATCCTGCGTATCCTGTATATCAACGTGTGTCTATACTCGCCTATAATACGTGTATTATTATTATTATTATTATATATGGCTTTCACAGATCGTCGTCCTCTTCGCGGTAGCTCTCGGTGCATTTCCCTCTCATTACTCTTCCTCCTAAATATTATAAGCATTTGCACTAAGTACAGCCCTCCTCTGTGTATCGCACTCGCGCGGATGGCGAAATAGACCGAATCGATTATTAATTTCGTTCGCTTATCGAATAAATCAAAACGTAGCTGCAGCGTAAGCCATAGATGAATGGACTGGTGGCAAAAATCCTTCGTATAGATGAGCGGTTAATTTAACTGGACGGAGAGCTCTTTCAAAAAAGTCCAAATACACAAATCATGTAAATGCATAATTAGATAATACGCCATAAATTGATAACGTTACTTTGCGAGGGAGGTCGATGAGTCAGGTGGCGTGCGAACGCCAAGTATAGGGTCTGTTTCGCGGTCGTACGAGTATAATTATGTAGAGGTGTTTGAAATTAGTTAAATAACTTTATAATTTTTTTCCTCCTTCAGTGTTGACAAAATTTTTCAACTTTTGAAGAAATACAAATTCATCAATTTCTAAAATAATTTTTCCAATTTTTCAAAATAGGAAAAAATATTTTGGCACAAAATATCGATAAAGTAATTTTTTTAAAATTGTCAGTCATTTAATTCCACCGGATAGAATTTTTTAAAAAAAAATGGAATTGGAAAAATCACAGGACAATTTTTCAAAAAATTGGTAGTACTCTTACTCCTTTTAAAAAATTACAAATTTTCAAAAAACGACCATTTTTGAAAAAAAAAGTATACAGTAATAATTTTTCAAACGTGAATAAATTTCGATTAGAAGAAAATGAACATCAATTATACCTATCAAATTTTTGAAAAAATAACAGTTTTTAAAAAAATGGCAATTTCTCAGCAAAAAAAAAAAACATCATTTTTGCAATTAAGGGGAAATGGACACTTAGACGCAGTTTTCAGATTGATGGATGAAAAAGTGAAAATTTAAAAAAAAAGAAAGAAAAATAACACTCCTTCAAAAAACCGCTATTATTTTTTTAAAAAATCAGTTTTTTACAAATGAAAAAATCGCAATTTTTGGAAAAACCACAGTTTTCAAATTCTAGAAGGAAAATATATTTTTTTTAAAAATAACAATTTTTGAAAAAATTTGAAAAAATGACAAAAACCTATTTCAAAAGTTTCAGTTTTTAAGCGGTGGCAACTCCAACACCAACAGTAACAGCATTTAAAAACAAAAAATTCATTTAAAAATCAAAAAAAATTTTAAATGATAATTTTTAAGTGATATACCTTCGAAATTTCGAGTTTTGTAAAAGATTGATTTTGCAAGAAATGCAATTTTTGAACCAATGACACCCAGCATGAAAAAAATGATACTGAAAAAAATTCAATTTCTCAAGAAATAAGTCAGGTAATAATGTTTTAAATGACATTTTCAATTAAATTTCTCAATCAGTTTTTCGAAATTTTGAGAAACAACTGATCTCAAAAAATATGCGTCTCACAAATTTTATGTTTTGTTTTTTTTTTTATTTCAAATATTTCGTCTTGAAAAAGGTCTGTGATTCAACACGTTCCAATTTTTTGAACACCTCGAGACCAAATCAGTTTCACATCTCTACCACACGAGAGAGAAAAATCAATGCATAAGATGTGCTGATGAAGGACGGAAAAGAGGCGAGCTCGAGCATCACACACGAAAACTGCGTCCAGCAAAAGAATAAAAAAAAAAAAAAGCATAAAGAATCCACACTGACACCGACCGTATAAAAAGTATACAGGCGAATTCCGAAGAAGATAATCTGAAAGTTGTATCGCTCGGGATTCACCATACGAGTGTATGGTACGCTACGTACATGAGAAGAAGGCGTAGGTACCGTATACTTATGGTACATTTATCCTTACTAGCTGAAGAGAGTGTATTCGACTACTCGTATATTATGATCACATGACAGAATATGTACCATGTGTAGGTATATCGTACACTATGCTGCATTATGCTCTTCGTATATACTATACGGTGGATATATGTTCAATACATGTATACTAGTCTATAAGACACTTTTCCGCACACAAAGAGCTTCATATACATATGAACGCTAAAGCGGTATAATATGCATCTTTATGTTGTTGTAGTGCTATATGCATGTGTCCAAGGTATCTTTCTCCTCAACAACTGAATATTTTTCCCCTGCATAACAACACTGTAAGATACCTACTCACACTAGTATGCTTTTCACTGCAGCATCCGACGAATACAGAGACCGCAAAGGTGTACGTACAGGGACACAAATACTCCATAGGTACATGTCTACGTATTCGATATACCAAAGTGCTACACATTCTGCTATTCTCAATGCTCAATACGCTATCATTTTATGTTCCTGCGTGTACTGCCGCCTGCGCCTATACGCCTGTGATGTTTTTCTTATGGAATCCTCTCCGCCTCCTTCCTATGTTCTGCGCCGTTTCACGTGCTCGATACAGAGCAACGTTACAGCGGCGTGCGTATATTGTACGGACGCGATACGATGGGTGAAAAGATACGTGTAGTGTACCGAGAGATGCACACCACCACGCATTATATATGGCGCGAATGCCAAAGTGACAAATTGTTACATGCGAACTTCATTGTCAGATATGAATTTACCAAACGGTACAGCCGTTGCTACATTCAATACAGTTGAACACGTCGAGCTCGAGATACACCATACCTTTTTATAGGTGTGCTGGTGCGATGCACGTATACCATGCTGGATATTTGCTATATTATGTATATGTATGTTAAGTGGATTTGCGTTTGCGGAATTGAAATTATTCTGTGCACACGTTATAGCCGGGCGCACGTCATTGTATTGCTTCACTTATCGATTGTGTATGTGTTGTGTATCTCGTCGATTTCGCTCGCCACCACTATACCGCAGTTATAGACGTACCTATACCTATATAATGTCTGCGTGAATACATCTCTCAACGTTGTCGTAGGTGTTTCTGGAATTCTCGACATTATATTTTGTCGTCGTCGTCGTATGTCTTTTCTCAGAGCGTAGCGTCGCCTCACCTCTCGTCTTGTATCGCGACGATGACGAGAAATAATTAGTTTATACGCGATCTTTTATGTACATAGAGGAAGCGGTTAGATATAATTATAAATATTTTTTTTCATTATTAAGAGGCTCTCTTTTTGGCGTCTGAACAGCGCCGCGCTTTATTTATTTAAGACCTGGTTTCGAATCAGATGACGGGGAGAATCGAATAAAGCGAATCTTTTCACCGGCGCAGCGAGTTTAAATACGTGTAGCGGGCTTTTGTCTAAACTTATTATAAACTTTGATACCTTTCATCTTAATTCATTTTTGTTTGTACGCGTCAATCAAGGTACCCCTACGCTAGGTGTCACTTTCACGATTAGAAGGACCTATATTTTGACGTGAATCACCATCTAGTGCATTGAATGGGGGAAGGGGGTCAAATATTTTCCTAATAATCAGCATTTTAAAAAGCAACGAAAAAAGTTCAGAAATTTTTTTAAGAGCGGATAAGTACTTGGAGAATAAATTTAAATTTTTTTTACGAGAAAATCTGAATAAATGTTTTAAAAAATTATTCAAAATTTTCAAGAAGGCAAAAAATCGAGTGATTACATTTTTATACAAAATCGAAAAATTAAAATTTTGAAATAATAGATAAAAATGAACGTTTTGTGGCAAAGCATTGAAAATATGAACCTGGGAAAAACTGAAGAAAAAAATCAACAACAAAAATTTACATTTCTAGGAATAAATTACGAAAATTAAAAAAAA
Organism: Paracoccus marginatus; assembly: GCA_900065295.1. Lineage (NCBI taxonomy): Eukaryota > Metazoa > Arthropoda > Insecta > Hemiptera > Pseudococcidae > Paracoccus > Paracoccus marginatus. The sequence goes on from FIZT01036322.1 coordinate 10,763, forward strand.
AAGTGTATTATTCAAAAATTTTCAATGTGGTTACTGATGAGCTAAGAATACCCCGAAAAATTTAGCTTCCTCCAACTCCAGTGCTGAATCAATTTTTTTTTTTTTTTTTGAACAACGTCCTACTTAGAGAAGTCATCGCTCAGTCTCCTAGAGCCACAGGGAGCTAAAAAAATTTTTTGAGGTACTCTCAATTTATCATGAATTACTAAATTGAGTTTGAACGAAATCTAAACATTTTCATATTTTTCCTTATGAACGACGTACTTTCCACGAGAGCTCGGTGGATAATGCAACATACCTGTCGGGCTCGATACGACGATTGGTCAGTTTTCCCATGTCAGTTTCTATGGCTGTCATTTTATCGCAATTAAGTATAATTAATACAGATTTGAAAAGAGAAATACTTACCCTACAAAAAGTCAATTTTGAAAAAAATGAAAAAATTGGTACAGTAAGATTGCACGAAAACACACTCGTAAACATTTCATCAAAGGTACTCGAAAATTTCAATTTGTTCCTCTGAAAGCGTCAACGAGTCTCAGAGACCAATTTTCAACACCGAACGAGCACGCAAAATCCCAACACGACATTTTCCCCAACCATATACTCAACTTTTCTCAACCACCTAACCTACATTTAAACCAAAGACATGAATTCATGGCAAATAGGACACTTTGCAAATGCGTCTGCGAGTTACATTCGAAGTGAGCACATTCTCTCCGGCGATGTTTAATATTAAATTGTCACCAGAGTCGCACGGTGACGATTACGTATAAATGATGTACAAAGTGGAAGAGCTGTACACGGTAACAGAGTCGACAGAAAAAGAGAGCCATACGTATGTTTCCGAGAGCGAATAAAAAAGGATGAGATTCTCAATAAGGAAAATCTAGTCATTGTACACGTAGGTGGCGTCAAATGAGAGAAATATACTATAATATAACTCCGTCGTATAAGTTATTTTATTTTTTGTAGCGTGCGAGATAACATGGTCGAAGGCAAAGGCACTGGCTGTGGCAACGCCAAGTCTTAATAACCGTTTTGTCATCAACTTGTTAAGATGACAGCAGACCATCTATGATACCGTACATTTATATTATATCGTCGGCCACGTACCTATATGCATGCGTACGCGTTTATCTCTTCGAGGTATTTTTTTAACCTTTCTTTTTTTAGTACTTCTTTTTGTTTTCTTCTCTCTCTTTTTTATATTATGTACTTATACGTACGCATAGGACGTACGCGTATATACGTGTATAATACGTCTTGTCGACTTGACAGAATGTGCGCAAGCCAGACAGAGACAGAGGATCTCAGATACCGGAATGAGAAAAACTGATGATAATAAAACGCTTACAACGTAAAACGGTTATTATGTTGTCTGTAAACAAGAATGAAGTAAAAAATACCTCGCACCGCACCGTCCCGTTTAATTAAATACAAGTTTATTAACCCGGATAGCTCGCGAGCGTTAACAGTTATAATATGTAAGGTGGGTATGGCCAAAGCCGAATTACCAAGCTCTTCGTATTATTTATATTGTTATTTTTTTTCATTCCGCGTCGTTTTGTTTTCTTATTTATTTATACCTCCGTATGCCTATACGAACTTCGCGTGTGCTGGCAAATACGTACCTACACGAACACGCGGAAGTGTCATTGTCAACGGACGAACGTAATGATAGGATTCGGAAACCTGCGTAGGCTGCAACCACTGCGCCGTTCGCGCTCCCTTGCGCGCAAAGCTCCAAAATAACACAGTAACCATTTCCACAATTTTTTTTTCCGAATCGAGACCATCCTTATTATACGTATGTACGTAGCAAAAGCAACCAGTTGAACCACATCAAAAAGTCATCGTAATGCTAACAATTTAAGATTTTAAATTCGTACGCTCGATTTTCTCATCGCGAAAAGAAAAAAAAATGGTTAATGTTTGGCAGCTTGACAATATTTTAACACCGTTGACCTTTCAAGGTCGCACAATGGGAAATAAACAGCAGCCCGATGAACATACATTACCACACACGAATAGGTACATCGTGCTAGGAAAGCTAAAGCGCGATAATTCTCTCGGTAATAGCGTTTTTTTCTCCTTTATCGGTCGATTCTAACTAAAGATAACAACAAAAGGCTGCGAATGCAGTCGAGATGAATTTTTCAACGGTACTCGCTAGTTTTACGCATTTCTCCCTTTTTCGATTCTGGTTAAATTCTTTAATGGATAACGTACCGATAATAAAATTGAAAAAATTAAAAAAAAAATGACACGAATTTACGTGCAATTTTTTCAACTCCCAAAAAATTTTAAAAATTTTATCGCAGTTAATTATTACCAAAATCAGCGTTGTTGGACCGAAATGATTTCGTTCCGGTCCATGTTTCCGCGTTCCAAGAAAAAAGCCAAAACGGACCAGTTATGTTCCAATTGTGGAACAAAAACAACAGAAAGCTCATGTTCCGGACCTGTTCCGGACCAGATCGAAAGATTTCGGTTCGGTTTCGGACCAGTTCCAGTTTCGGTCCAAACCAAATTGTTTCTAAATTGAGTAAGACACAAAATTTTTATACAATTCCACAATGTGAAGTTTACTCCAGCCCAGACTCCAGAGGACGTGATATGTGATTGAAG
>FIZT01036345.1:0-12022 GCA_900065295.1 Paracoccus marginatus
AATCTGTTGGTCGATTGTCTTGTTGGTCGAATGTCTGAAATTATAATTGGTTGGTGGAATATTCTGTTGGTCGTTTGTCTTGTTGGTCGTTTTTTTTGTTGGTCGAATGTCATAGAGCCCTAACAATGACATCACAGTGAAGTGACTTCTACAATGCAACTCGAGTGCGCTCCTGGTTCATTCGGGAATCCAAGACCCCTAAGGTATTCGAGCACAATAAATACATCGCTCTACACGAGGATAATTACAATTACGAGAAATAAAATTACAATATTTCAGATCTCATATTAATCACATTAGTATTCATTTTTGTGAAATTTAGGAACGACGGAATACTTAAGAAACATTTCAACACAAAACGCTAAACGTAATGACAACAACCAGATAGATCTTGTTCGCAAGCTGCACATTTCTTGACATTTTTTTCATTTACCAAAGTGCATCGTTGACACTCCTTTCCACCGCTAATTAGTGGCGTGTCATTGGTGAAATTCTTACTTTTACCGCACATTTCACAAATATCCATAGATCTAGTATTCTTAAAAGTACAGCTTGCACAGTCCCACGGAAACAGGTCTGAACTTTTGAGATATTTCTTATTGATCTTGGAGCTACTCTTCTTAGATCTCGATCTCGGCCTGTATTGATCGGCATTGATTTTAGAGTCAACTTCGTCGGGTAACGAAACGGATTCCGATGGTGATCCGAGGCTCATTCTATTGAACGAATCTACAACGTTATTAGGCTTCGATAACTTTCTGCTACGATCGTTTTCAGGTTTCGATAAATATTCCAACGATTTTCTACTTGAAGCTCGTTCGTCAACGACTTTATCAACTTTTCTAAGGCATTCTTCTTCAAATGACAGATTACTATCGGTGGATAAGTAACGATCTCCGTACTTATTTGTATACAGATTATCTGAATTCCAATTGTTTGATTTATAAGAACAGGTATCGACGGGATCGTCTAAATCGATTAGTTTATCCGTTGGGACGTGATTACAGTTTCCGTTTGAATATGGTAATGGTTCGGACGAACGGTAAGGCACATTACTCGAATAGTAGTTACGAAAGCCGTTGGTGGGCATACAAGTAGGACTGTAACATTTTCGACAACAGTTGTTCGAGTATACGTTGTATGGATACACACATTCGGTGCAATAATTAACAGGAGCACATGAAGAAGAAAGTATAAAGCGGACTGCCGATTCTACGGTGCTCACGTACATCTCACGAAACGTTAAAATATCATAATACGTGAATCTTGGCAGGTACTTGGAAACTTCTCTAAATACACTGAATAATACCTGAAAAAATTCAAACCTCGGTCACAAATTATATTCGTGTGAGCATTGATGCTCGAAAGTACTAAAATTGTTTCCTTACTTGACATTCACACATCGCGATCAGAGCATTCAAAGATGTTTTAGTCAATTTATCAATATTCGGAGGTTCTCTGAGAATCATTTTACAACCATCTACAAGTTCATACCCCATCAATTCTAGCAAAGCTTCAGCGCCATACAAATGTTTTTCGATGTGATGTTTATAGAATCCAGAATACAGCTGTTATAATATCGAGTGATTAGTCAATCCATAGGTACCCAAGTTCTTGACAAATATTCAATACTTACTCTAATTTCACGGTATTCGGTACGCCATGGTTCTGTACATAAGTTACTAGCGTAGGTTGAAATGGCTAACCACGCTGAAGCAGCATCACTAGCATTAAAGTCGTCAGTTTTTGGAATACTACGTTTTAAAATTTCGCTAAATTTCGGATGAGTGAATTTATCTTGATGAGGAACAAGACTAATGTACTCTTTAATGGCATCTAGATTGAAAAACACAAAACAATGTCATGACATGAAACATAAATTGTCACAGAATACAGCAATCACAAACCTTCCAAGCATTCGCGGAATTTGATTTTATTCGGCGACTTTCTTTCGTGCAGATAAGCTTCATGACTTCGAATAATACTCAAATATAGGTCCTTAATTCTACTTTGTAATATGTAGTCGTTAGCCATATCCAACTTCCATATCAATCACACGAAACCAACTAAAAATTAACAAGATTATCAGTAAATTGTCACACAAACATAGCGATAGTGTATCCAGTTTGAGAAGAGAATACTCACAACAATGCGAATGAAACATTCAGTGTATGTTTACATCTTTCATCATAATCATAAAATATAACGCTAATTACCCATATATTTACGATATAACATTAATTAATCACGGCCAAGGTTGATTAATTACGCGAAAATGCATTAAAACTTCAAAGTACTGAAATAGAAAATAATAGCAAAATTAGCTGATAAGCTGAAGTTGAGATAATGAAAAATTTTTCAAAGATGGCATTTTTGCCATTTTGCTTTGCAAAAAACTGGAGCACAATTTAGTTCGAAATATTCCTCATAGGAGCGCTAAATGAATACCCTTCAATCCCTTCAACGGTGAAATTTGATTGGTTTAAAATTTAGCGCTATTTTTAAATTTAGTAACTAAGAAACGGAATTCGGAGCAAGGTGTTTTCTTATCATTCTTGATAAGATTTGAAATTTTTTAAAAATTGAATTAGAAGTAAGGTTTCCGTTAATTAAATTGCCCTTCTCAATGTTCAGTGCTTACTCTAACGGTTAGAAATGTCTTCGGATATATTTTACGATCCACAAATTTTCACCAAATCTTACGAAGAGGTAATACTTATTTTACTCGATCGCTTATGAGCTCCCCGGATATTTTTTTTATTTGTGTTTGCAGGCATTGAAACGAAACGAGGAAACTCTTGGTAAAATTCGAACTTTCAAAAAAGAACTAGAAGATGTGAAAACTAACTTGGAGCAGAATCAAAATCACCTATATCAAAATATCATGGTACCAATTGGGAGTAAAGCCCTAATGAAAGGGAAACTCGTACACACGAACGAAGTTACCATTAACGTCGGAGATCGATGGTTTATTAAGAAATCAGCTGCAGGAGCCATTCAGACTTGTGACCGCATGATAGAAAGTAATTTCTCGTTCATCTGTCACCATCTATTTTTGAATTCAGCCCTTCCTTATCAGCTGTAATGTGTTTCAGGATGTAATCTAAATTTAGCCGAATACGAAAAAGAAATGAATTTATTATGTTCTAATCTCGATGCACCTAACGATTATGAAGTTTTTGCCAGCGGTGATGTCCAAGATATTGTGGAACCGTACGACGAAGAAGAAGAGAAACGTTGGCGTGGCAAGTATTTGTATCTTTCTTCCTTACCACTTCGTAGGTTCAATTTCTTACCGTATTTTGTTTTCAATCACAGAACAACATCGTGAAAAAGTTCGTCAGTATCGACAGGAATTAGCTTCGAAAAAAGAAAACGAAGAAGATCTTCTTAAAAAACTTGATAAATTAGAAGAAGAAGAAGAAGAAACTGCGGAAGAAATTGAAAACGGCGATGATTACGATGACGACGACGATGACGATGATGATTCTTTCTACGACGATGAAGATATCGATGAAGAAGAGTACGAGAAGTATGTCGATTAAAAACACCTTTGTTATTCATTTTTCTACGAATAGAGTGTTTATATTCAATCAATTTCATTCTATTTTTCTTAGGTTAATCGAAGAATCTATAAGACTGAATGACGGAATCGCAAAATCTTCTACATCGTCAACAAATCATGAACAAGAAGAAGTCGTCATTCCTTCAAAAGCTTTGTCAAAACGAGTTTCATTTTCAGATTCATTAGAATGTACCCAAGAATTTTCTACGTCCTCAGATGACGATATCAGTATAATTAACTTCAGACATAGTCGAACTTCTATAAAGAATGATCAAATTGTCCATTCAGATGTAACCATAAACTCGCCTTCAGATATCTATAAAAAATATCTCTCCGATTTCGATAATATTGTTCGTAAATCAATCTTGAAGAAAAACAATAGCGTCACCCAAGATGAGACGACTCAGCTTGGTAATCGATTTTCAAAAACTGTGATATTTCCCAAAAGTGATACTTTGTATCAAAATCATACAAAAACTGTACAAGAATCTAACGCGAAGACTTTCCCACCTTTGGATGACACATCAATAGATGAAGTACGTATTGGTATGTTTTTTTACAAACAATTTATCGATTATTTCGCTCCAATGTTATTGAATTTTACAGGTATTTGGTGATATCGTTGAAAAAACACCGTGTGTTGTTAATAAAACTGAAAACAATCCCAGACCAGTGAGTAAATTCAAACAATCGAGAATGAAAAGTTCGTCTATGGCGTGATATTTCTCCAAAACCTACCTCAGAATTATATTCTAATCGGTCGTATCGTTTATTGAAAATTTTATCTACGTTCAGTTTCAAAGTTGTGATATTTTTTATAAAATTATACGGATGAAAACATTTTTAATACCGAGTTAAATTACTTCTCATTTTAGCTAATTGAACGTGGAAAATATTACCAGAGGGCATCAATTTGGAAAAAAATACATTTCTCATGCTAAAATCTGATTACTTTTTAGGATAACTACATACCGCCGATAATAAATTTTTTACGTTCGCGTTAGTATTTTACCCTAGGGATTACTGAATTGTGCTCGGTTCAGGTTGAAATCAATACCCATCTGTAGAGTAATCCCATTAGCCATAAAAAATTAACAGGATAACCGCGGATTTATTTATCACCCGTATTGAATCGCGTTTAAAAATTATTCGATCCAGGAACGCACTTATAAACTAGCTCAAGTATTCGAGCCATTAATAAACCCTCCAAGCCTACGTTTCGAAATAATAAAGCAGGAACGTCACGCTAAAAATTTCGTTTCTCAAATCGACCGACATACGAAATACTAACCTCGTTCTTAAGTTCACTTACACCACAGTTCCACCACACGATACAAACCAAAAAGCCAATATGTGAAGTTGTGTACAATTTATCTCGTACTTAACCACCGTAACCCTTTTATTAATCGTTCATACCGTGTAAAAACTAGGTCAAGAGAGTCATTGTAAAGCACGCTCTCGAGCACGTTTTCATTTTTCAACAATGCAACGCCGAGATTTCCAACCACGTGAAATAAATTTCCAAACATACAAATGGCATTTATTTTAATTCACAAATATACAAAGTATAAGACTAGATGTGATTCACACGTTTGATATATAGAGGGAGAGAAAGAGACAGAGATAGGGTACACAACATATATGGCATTAAGGAACATATTTTGATATAGCTACATCACAAACATCACAACCAGCCTGGGTATCTACGGTTAAAGCGACAACACAACACGTGACACAGATCGCTTCAATACCTTCAACTTGCAAATTACAACCCCAAATTGTACTACCAGCAATGCCAATTATCAGAATCGTGCCACTGAACAAAAATATAAGACAGGGAAAAAAGAAACAAGCACTTAAGCAATTCATTTCGAAACAACTAAAAATAACTTACAATTACATCGACTAGAATCTTGGCTATGGGTTTGGCCGAATTTGTGTATCAATTTTGAAAGCTTCAGATTGCGTGAGATCATTTCAAAAGGTCTTTCAAGTCTTAATCTATTGCTTATAGCGGAGAAGACCGAGATTAGAAAAACAAATTCTATCGATCCTTAATAAATACATCGGTTCGCTAAATTTAAATAAAATAAAGCTAAGATATAGAGTATACGACTAAGAGTACACGCAAATAAAATGTCCTTTTAACATAAAACACACCAAATATTCTTGAACACAAAAAAAAAATACATCCCGTAATATTATCACACGTCATATAGAATTTATATGTACATGTACGCATTATATAAGAATACTGAAAATGAAAAGTTCAATGAAAACAGCAAGACGAAAAATTACCCTTCGAAAAGCAGCCATAATATGCGCAAATCGTACCATAAAATATGATCTTTAAAAGCTATACACAGTAATCCGAACATTTTCTGATTCGTTCGAAGTGAACAGGCGACTCGAAGTTAAAACCTAAAACATCAATTACGTATTAATAGAATAAAATTGGAAGTAAATCGTTCGAATAACGAAATTCTCGTTGATTTGATTATTTTGAGCGTGCAATCGCCTATTCGACTTATCGTACGAATCAGCTTCTTCCGAATCACCTTGTATGAATATTACGCGACACATTGCTATAAAATACAGAAGTAGATATAATGAATAATTATAAAATGGTGGATCATTTCATGTCAAATATGAGCTATATCGGTAACGCAGGTTAGATTTTTGGACGTCGGCGGACGGACAGATAGTTTCAAAGCGCGAAACTGAGGTAATTTTGTTGCATATCGCGTAATAAGCTCCCACAAATACACTCGTTTATCCATACAGAGACTTTTTACTTGGTCCCTACAATTGATAATTGACATGAAATCACCCACATTAATGACGGCAACTTGGTAATTATATCATAGTTAACAACTTAATAATTATTTTACGAAAAATCACTCTATTTTTGAACATAAATAATTCGTTAAAGCTTTCATTAATGTACAACCTATTTAAAGACTAGAGGGGGCGAAAAGAAGAGTATACAGAGAAACTTGCTGTGATCATTTTTTGTTTTTCAAGTACAAGACACACCCTGTATGCCAAATAATATAAGAGAGATTATCATGCCAAAACAGGATCACGCGTCTTGGAAGATGACGATGGGAAGTTATTATCTTGAGAGACCCAATGAGGCGTCACAACGGCAGGTTGTAACGACGGACAAGGCGATGGAGAATACCTGATGACTTTACGCTCCTGCAAAGTAATCGAACTCGGGTCATCGTTGACGGGTCTGTATTGGCCTTCGTCGCATCTCGTCAATAACGCCAGCAGCAAAGCTTCTAAAGCGCACAAGTAACCTATTACCTGTAAATTAAAAGTCGACAGGTGAGTTGAAAATGAACGGCGAGGTCAAACTGTCAAACGACGATCGATAAATAATACAAATGATTACGACGTGTGACTTACTCCGGTAACAAACAACTGTGTTCTTGTGGCTTTCGGTACCCAAGCGTATGATTCTTCGTACGCGTACACTTGATGTACAATAAACGAAGAGCTCATTAAATACAGAACGCTAATGCTAACGTATAATACGGCATTCTGAAACGAATACTATAATCAAATATACATCTAAACACCTAAATCTTTCACTACCTACGACTTATTCAACGATCAGAATACTTACGATTTTGCCCCAATTCAACGGGAACAAGTATATGATGTGAGTAACATCCAAAAATAGTAAAACGCAAGTAACCATGAAGCTAAATATGGTGACAAACATCATAAATCTTATTCGGCCCAGAAACGGTAATAAAAACAAACTCAGTCTGACAGTACCCGAAGTGCACAAACATAATAAACATATCAACGAAGTTATCTGTAATGAAAATCAAACCTAATTAGACGCGAAATTCGATTAACTCTCTCCGTGAAATTCATTTCGCCAAAACTTACCACTAGTAATAATCTTATGACGCCGGATGTAGATTTAATGTACGAATCGTCGCAATATACGATAACACCTGAAAACACGGATTGAGTAGGGGAAGAGCCATGTATATGATGCTTGTAGTTGGCGTGCGAGTCCCAAGAATGGACAGTGGTCGCATCGCCCGGCGTTTCTAATTCGGCAATGCTGCTGGCAGCTCTCCCCCCACCCCCCGTACCACCAGTCTGACTACCCGCAATTTCGAAGTCTTGAATGTCTTCTGGACGGTAAGAGGACGGTTCTAAGCTTTGTATTTCCTCCAAGAGTACTGATATTTCGTCGCTTATGTATAGATCTGATACGGAGTTCACATGATGATTACTACTACAATACTCTCGCTGCATTCCCTTATTGCGACCATTTCATTATGATTTTATTCTCGCTCGTTCATCATCTGAAATAGAATAAAAAAAAAGCACGTTAAATAAACGCGCTACCGGCCAAACAATTAACATAAATTTTCAGCATTGCTTACTTCAACATAAAATCTTCAAGATAGAATGAACCGCATGAATTTTGTAAAGGTAGCGAAATTAATGAATTCAAACGAGAGCTTTCACCTAGATTGAATACCGACAAAAATAAACATCAAATTACACCATTATTTCAGTCTTGCCGCACAAAACACAATCCGATGGAATCATCCTGACGCCATACCGATCGGTCATTCCACTTCGTTGCGATTAACAATGTTTGGTTTACATAAACGAGATGAAAGTGGAAAGGATAGACATACAGACGTCACCGCTTGTAAACAGTTACGCTATCTTCATTCATTGAAAGTTGAAACACGCCGCATCAAAAGCACAAAAAAGCTCTTCAAAGTTCTGTTCAACTTCAACGGACGCTTGATTTCGATTTTTACTTCAAATTATTAATTACACAGCAAACGCGATCGACTGCTCTAACACGAATAATGCACTTTTTACATCAATACGCTTCTCAATTCGATCACATTCGCGACTTATATAATTTCTGAAAGATAAAATTATTTATTATTATTTTTATTTTCGTTTTCATTTCATTTTCTCCCGATGAGTCATCTTTCATCTCGCGTTCATGTTTCATTTCCATCAGGTCGTTGCACTTTGCTCCACATTGCGGAATGCTACCGCGATCTTGCAATGTTTCATATTTTTCAAATAAAAATTATTCAATTCAAGTACAGCTTTAGGTACCCCTATTTGCCGACTTGGCAGTGGTAACCAAAACCAACTAACTTGATAACATCGCAACTTGAGATTTTCAGCAAAAATTTTACAATTGAAACTTGAAAGTTCACCAAATTCAACAACTAAAAGGGTGAAAAACCTACTCCAATACACTTTTTAATTCTTCAATTTTCAAGTCACGGCTTGGCTTAGGCTTAAATACTCAATGAAAACAAAATCGCAGATGCAGAAGTCAGAAGAGTTATCTCCTCAATACTCCTTTGCTCCTTACGATAGGTCCGAAGAACAGAGGACTACTTGACTTTGATAGCATTTTATTTCATGTTTCATCAACACCGGTCTTTTAAAAACACGAATCAATAACTACTTTTTTCGAAAACCTTCATTTTATTCTCAGATTTTTTCTAAAGACAATTAGACATGTAACAAATCGAAATAGTCATATGAGAAGTACAAAAGGTACACGCTTATTAAGAACCAGTTTATTTATAAAATTATTCAACACATAAAAATTACGAAGTTTCCATCGCAATAGTATCTTCCGAATGTTTGCCTTTGCCTTTACTGAGTGCAAGTTCTCTGCCTTTTGCTCTTCTTTCCAAAATCTTCTTACGGTCTTTATCCAATTTCAATTTAACGATGACAGTCTGAAAATACAAGAAATCATATTAGAACAAGGTAAATCAATATCAAAATGTTTCGCAATAATTTATAAAGCTAATGAAGTCAGTATTGTTTATTTCTCCACATAAATGCAGATATCCGCAACAGAAATAATCATCATAAAAGCAGAAATTCGACGGCATTCGTAATATAGAAAATAATTACCTTAGACGGATGAATTCCAACATATACCGTTGTGCCGTTAGCTTTTTCTCTTTGAATACGTTCGATATAGATGGCGAATTTCTTCCTATACACCTGAACGATTTTTCCTACTTGTTGGCCTTTATAGTGACCACGTACAACCTGTATAAACAAACGAATTAGTAATGAAGCTGATAACGATAATACTTTTTAAAAAAATCAATTAGATCAGAGCCATTATTTCTGCATCAACATTGACAAAATTTCAGCGAAGTATAACAACGCATTACAGTGTTTGTCTTATCCCTAGTCTACTCTGAGGTGTTTCGGTTACAACAAACACTCGCGAAATTATCTCGACCTAGTCATTTGTCGCTGTTCTACGTGAATGGTTTGATTCATCATCAATATTATATAAATTTTATCGCAGCCTAGCCTTCTCCAATAACAATAACAAAATTTGGATGAATGCAACACCGCAAGAGCGGTCGGTTGTTATATCACTCCTATAACAGAGACTCCAACTTGATCATTCATTGTCGTTTCTTATAGGCAAAGGGACGGTTGATTCAATATACAAATTAGTAAAAGTAACTCATCACTTATCAGAGCCATATCTTCTGCAGTAACAATGGCAAAATTTCGGCGAATGTAACATTGCGAGACTACGTTTGTTTTATCCCTAATCTACTCTGAGGTGTTTCGGTTACAACAACTACTCACAAAATTACCTCAACCTAGTCATTCACCACCATTCTCTGTGAATGGTTTAGATTCATCATTTCATAAATTAGTTATAGTAGCTTAACGTCATCAGAGCCATATCTTCTGCAGTAATAATGGCAAAATTTCGGCGAATATAATATCGCAAGATTACGTTTGTTTTATCCCTAATCTACTCATTGGTGTTTCGGTTACAACAAACACTTACGAAATTACTTCAACCTAGTCATTCACCATCATTCTCTGTGAATGGTTTGGATTCATCATATAACAGAGAGGTATGCAATACGATTTAACACTAAATCTATCAAAACTCAAGACCCGGTTGAAAGATTTACACCCAAAGTAGATATACCGACATTGATAACTCACTTGAACTTCGTCGTCCTTACGAACTGGCATCGTCCGAACATTGTACTTTTGACGGAGTTCTTTGGATAATGGTGCACTCATTAATCGCCTACGGATGTGGGAAGGCGCCGTGAAGTGTGCTTTTCGATTTTTACGGCGTGATGCCGTTTTAAACTTGTTAAGCTTCATTACTACAATTGAAGAAAAACTGTAATCAATCGGAAACAATACACCATGACATATATAACAGCAAGCACAACGTGAACATAATTAACATCAACAGAATAATTTCATTACTCACTTAAAGTTGAAATAACAAAACTCCGATCGAAACTTCGGAATTTTAAATGCGTGTCCGACAGAGAAGCTTCACTCAAATTTTTCATCACGTTTTCGGAAAAAAAATTTGTCGACTGGATTGTTTTTGTTTGGCTTCATACAATCACGTGTGCAGCCAATGTTTTTATAATCCCAATATCCCAATCCTACTTCATGAACGTAAATAGGTAGGAATGAGGTATAATTTTTATATTTTATTTTTTTCGATGATTTTTAAAAAATTTTTTTGCATAAATTGTTTCTTCACTTTATTCTACTATTAGTGTACTTCGCTTCTAGATCCCATTAATCTATAATTTTATAGGATATACAAAACTGGCAAACAAAACTGGGCAAACACGATCGTAGACCAAAGAAATCCTTAAATCATAAAATAACAAAAAAATATTAGCGAAACGATTCTCATTGAAATTTCAGCTTCAAAAAAATAAAATATTTTTCTGTCGATGTCAGAGTGGTAATTTCTGATTTAACAAATTCCTGTAAATGATATGAGAGAGCAGATGGAAAAGTTACATCGATGCAGAAGAAATTACAATAAAAATGCATTATTTTTCGAGCCATATACGTACTCAACTTAACCCTGACGAAAATTTACAAATATTTCCAATTTCAATACCTACTTATTAACATGAATGTAATCCCAGGTATTTATTAACAATAATTAAATAATTACCCAGTGGATTCATTCAAAAATAATTTACTTTATTGCGAGAATGAATATCAAGATATAAACTACACACAAGTACGAATGAAATGACAAACTAATTAACTCTAGGCAATTACACTACACATTCACGAGATTTGTAAAGTTTAAACATAATTATGTACACCTAGGTAGAAATAATGAAATATAAAATGCCTATACAAAGAAAAAGAACTCATAATACATACATTCGATCAAGTTGGTTTAAGATTTTATAATTCTGTCATCACTGTATTCAATTGGGAAGTCCACAACTCGCTTGGAGCGCTAATGTTTGTCGATTGATAAGACCATTATAGGATAACGGACGATTCTGGCCATTCGCGATGCCAAGCAAAGTGGCTGACATCTAGCGGAATTTCGCTTAAGCTTCTGAAACGGGGATACTGTATAATTTTGTGATAACAATCTTGGTTTTT
>FIZT01036352.1:0-17301 GCA_900065295.1 Paracoccus marginatus
ATAATACAAAAGAAGGTCTTGGATAATTTTTTGGGAAATGTGGGGGAGGGGGAAACACTAAAAACTATGAGACAACCTCTTAAATAAGAAAAAAAAGTTATCAACATAAAACACAAGTTATCTAATTTCATTCGTATTGTTCCTGTTGAAACACAAGACGTCAAGGCATGGATATATAATAGCGCGAGGGAACACGTTGCGTTGCGCCGCGTACCGTGGTGGAACATTATACGCTCGCGCGGACAAGCGTAATCTGGTCAAAGATGGTCACTGTGCGAGTGGAGGGGTGAACTGATCGGGCCAAAAATTTTTGTAGGTTGTTTTCCCATGGAGTGGCACCAATCTAGGAGGGGGGGGGGTCCCATGCAAATTTTAAAAATCACTTTCTCAGGACCATCCTAATGTCCAATTAGAAAAAATATCGTTTTTTCATGTGGAGGTGCATTTTGGAGACCTCCTGCTCCCCTCCCCTCAAAATTATTGTGGGAGGTCTCCCTCTTATAGTATGCTCCCCTACCGAATTTGGTCAAAATTCGAGATGTTGTTGAGTTTTTTTGGTGCCACTCGCGGCTTCACGCGCGTGTATCTCGTTAACGCGAGCATTTCACGCGTTCGACATGCTAACATAAAATCTTCTAAATTTTATCCAGAACATTTTTTGTTATTATAAATTTTCTTGTAAGTCACACCATTTCGGAGTTATAAGGGAAATGTTGATTTTGGAGGTAAGGGTCATTCAAAATGGCCGCCATTTTGTAAGTAGGGCCATTTTTTTTAGGACAACCGCTAGAAATGTTTCCTGAGATGCTCCCTTCAAGAAAAGAAATGCATCGTAGGATCGGGGGGGGGGGCAACTTTCCTTTATGCTGGCTTCTCGACTCTAATGCAACCCTGCCAAATTCCCAGTTATTGTTGCGAATTTTTGGGAAAAACATTTCTGCAATTTCTTCAAAAATGACAATTTTTCGAATTTTTTCACAAAAAAAAGTTGCCAGCGTCTCCTCAAAAAATTTTAAACATTAGAAAACTTTTTTAATTTTTTTTTTGCAATTTCGCAATTTTCTAATTTGAAAATTTTTTCGTCTGAAAAATGTTTGCTTTTTTCTCAAAAATTAATGGTTTTTTTTTGCAATTTTTTTTCAATTTTTTCGGATAAAAAATTTTGCATCTCAATGAAAAAAATTAAGGGTATTGTTTTTCGATAAAAAGATCCATCAATTTAATTTTCAAAATGAAATTTTAGCTATTTAAAAAAAAAAAATTATGTTACAATTTTTTCCGAAAAAAGTTGATAAATTTTTTCAAGTAAATTTTTTTTGGTCATTTTTTTTCTCTGCAAATCTCTCAGAAGAAAGCTAATTTGTGAGAAAAAAAAACAGCTTTTACCATGCTATTTTTAGAGTTTTCAATTTTTCAATTTTTTTGATTTGAATGAAAATGCCTGTGCTAAAATTAAATGAGCACTCTTATTGTGTCCCTCGTCATTGTCTTTGTCTATACTATTTCAATGAGAATCAGTGAAAAACACTGGAAAAGAAGTCAAAATTGCACCACAGGCAAATCAGCGAAGAGATCACTGAAATTTCGTTGGATTTTCACCGATTTTTCAGTCACTGCTTCAAAAAGTTACTGAAAAATGAGTGAAATTGAATGAAATTTCGGTGATTTTTTTCGCTGATTTGCCTGTGGTGCAAATTTGACTTCTTTTCAGTTGAATTTTCACTCATTTCTAAATGAGAGAGTGCCTTGGAATTTTTGTATCGCAATATTTCATCAAGGAGAGTTTTTCCTGCCGTCTACTCGTATTCAAAATCTCGTTCAGCAACAAAGTTTCTACCTACTCCGGAATACAAACCAATCTTTCAAAATAATCAAAAAAAAGGGGGAGTACTGTTGAAAACCCCCAAATCATTCGAGCACAGTAGTACTCAAACTCGACAAATCGGCGAATTCGCAGGAAGAAAAAAGAATGATAATCTGTTTCTGTCGACAGAAAATGAAATTAGATAGATATTTATAAGACGGCGAAACACTTTGAAGTTTCGCTCCTCGTTTCGGTGCTTTCAAAACTGAAAAGTTGGCCCGGATTTCAATACATTTAGTAGATTATAGCGTAAAGAAGTTGACATATCGATGACGTTTCATCAGTATTAACAGTTCTGTTGCAAAATCATAAAAAAAAAGAAAGGGGCACGATAACGGCGGCGGATTCGAATCGTATAAAAAAAATTACCATCGTTAAAATAAAAAAAGCGCATCGTCAAGTTTTTTCTCTCCGCTTTTAAAAACATCGGTTGAGCGGAATGGAAATTACATGGAATTTTTTCCTTCTTTGCTTTTTCGCGTGTCTTATAATTTAAAATTTTTTTCATTACGTTGATTGGAAATTGAAATAAAACGCGATGCCGGCCGTTCAACTTTATTAGCCAGAAATGGAAACTTTGTGTTTTCCAAGTCAGGTATGAATTTGATGGGAAAGAAATGAGTGCGCTGTATGTACGATAACGCGCGTTTGAAAAAGGCAAAAAAAAAAGATCGCACAGAGTGGGTATATCTGCGAAGGAAACAACCCGGCTATAGAAATGTCACTCGGCTTTATTAAAATGAAAAAAGTTGTCGAAATATGAGAAATGGCGGTGATTCGCATTTTCCAAGGGTGAATTTGATAAATTCGTCGAATTACATTCGCTATTGAGTAGGATTTTTCATTCGAGGGCGACAATTGCATTATTTTGATTATTCGATAATGATACGGCGCGTATTACCTATCGACGAGTGTTTTATTTTCAATTTCAATTAATTTTTTTTCTTTAACGAGGCATCTGGTGGTGGAAATTGCGCCAAGTACCTTGAAGTAATTCGCATCCCCTGGTGTGGGCGGATTACTCAGGCGGTGATAGTTTTTCGGATGGTTGCGTTTGTGCGTCTATGGGCTCGGTCGTATGGCGCGTTTCGAGCAGTTGATTCTTTCGCAGCCTTCTATAAATGGCATAGCAGCCCCCTAAGTATGGGATTTTTCTCGCTCGTATCGTGCTTTATAAGTCTTGACGCTTTTGTCTCTAATAAATCGTGCTGCATGTGCATAAGGTTTGGTGTTTTGAATGTGAAGATTCGTCAGCGTAAGGACATGCCCACTCCCCATTTTACTTCTTCACCTTGAAATTTCTAAAGCTCTGTGCGTGTATGCGAGGAGTTTTCGTACTTTGACGGGAAATTTTCGCAGAATCTGGCATGTCTCGTGATACAGGCCTATATGTAGTATGTGGTATCTAACCTATGTACGTACGTACATTGTACACCAGTATGCGAAGAGCTGTGTGTATCATGTTGGTAAAAGTTCTCGCTTTTCGTCAACGTGTAACGTGAACAATGAAAATGTTTTTAGGCTTGTGTGTGTATTATTATTATAGACGAAGGCCTATATATAAGATAAGCTCTCTGAGTAAATTGGTTTGCTGAAAAGTGACAATAAGTTTGAGGTTTTCCATTGTATATATATCTTCAACGTAT
The DNA here is from genome assembly GCA_900065295.1 of Paracoccus marginatus. NCBI lineage: Eukaryota > Metazoa > Arthropoda > Insecta > Hemiptera > Pseudococcidae > Paracoccus > Paracoccus marginatus. Next base: position 3,511 of record FIZT01036352.1, read on the forward strand.
ACAGTAATTTTGATTAGTTTGTACGCGACGTAGAATGACGCCGGTATGGTTTCTTATAATACAAAGAATAATACGGCGCGTATGAATAATTTCACCCCAAAAATGTCATTTAAGAGTTGGCCCGTGCTGCGCGTTCCCAACTTAGATGGGTTTCCGATGCCGAGAAAGGGGAAAAAAGACGAATAAAAAAGCAAAATAGGCTGCAAGTTTTATTTCGCCCTTTTGTTACAGCAACGTCTTTAACGTTAGTTGGTTTTTTTAATTTACTTTTTATTTAAATCAATTTCGGGCACGGTGCTCGCAAATTCGCATACGAAGGGATGCGTATTCACGAATGGACAATGGTCCGCAGGCCTGAACGAGTTGATTTATTGATGCTAATTCTTCGTCATTCGTCGGTATTGTAAGAATACGATTTTTCGGTCGATAAAAAAAAAAAGTCAAACATGATTATGTATAACCAACCCATTAAACCAAGTTCTCATGCAAAAGTTGAGTTTTTTTTTACGAATTTCCGTTTAGTATTTTTATCATGCTTCAAGACAAACAAAATTCAATTCGAGCGAATAATTTGGAAATTTATGTACATTTTTTTTTCTCTCTCTGGGAAGAAGAAATTTCATCGAAATAATTTATTCGACGAGTATCTACTACGTGGGGCAGTTTGTTGACGAGTGTATTTTTTTTTCCCTATGCGGCCTCTTGTACATGTAACGACGTGTCGATAATAAATTTCACCCATGTTTGGAGAATTTTTTCCCTCCGGATTGATTTTTCCATGCGAATGTTTCTTAATTTCATATTTTCGGTTGTTTAAAATAATGCGTCGGCTAATAAAAGTTTTTATACGAATTCGATTTAAAATGACGCTATATCCGGATCCGTTCTTTGTTACGATAGACCACGGCTGTGTGGATGTGCAAAGAGCAATCGAGAATAGAAATGCGCAATTTCCACCGAATTATTGTTCGCAGTCTAGAATCACGTTCGTTTTTTCCGAAAACATTTCCATGGCTCCGAGGGTTCTGTTATCTGGTCGCAGACGCGCCTTTCGAGTCCGATATCTTTGATGGAGAGTCGTCTTAATCGACTTCTATCTATATAGTTTTCGCAGGAAGTAAAAATTTATTTTCGATGGAGGAAATAATACGTACGTGCGGTGTGGAGTATGCGGAGCGAACGGATGTTGTGAGAGAAGGACGAAGGACGAAGAGTGAATGTACTTGGTGAGAATGTGCGAAGGAATTGTGCGGGATGGCTTGGGGAGAGGAGGTCAAGTGCTGAGTATGGATGAATCGAGTGCGTCTATCACGATAATCGATAAGTTTGTTCGAACGAATTTGGGTCAAACATTTCCACAATCGATTCAGAATTATCGACTTTTCAAATCGATTTTGATTTTCGATTCAAAATTATCTATTTTTTGCGCAGACTTTGATGAGTCGATTTCGATCATCGATTTATCGATTTTTTGAACATCGATGAAAATCGATTTAAAATCGACAATTAACCAATTTCGACTATCGATAAGAACTATCGATTTTGAGAAATCCATTTTGACTTCCATTGGTTGAAAAGTATCGATTTTCATTACACATTCTGTATATTCGATTTCTACTTTCGATTAAAAGTGATCGATTGTATGTATCGATTTTGAGAAATGGAATTCCATCATCGATTTTTAAAAAATCGATTTCTCACTTCAATTATAATTTTCAACTTCGAAAGATAGATTTCGATTATCAGTAAAAAAAAAAACATTTATCGAATTTGAAAAATCGATTTTTGAAAATCGTTGAAAAATTGTCGATTTTGATCACAGATTTTGAAAAAAATTATTTTGACTGTCGATTTTCCAAAATCGATTTTGACTATCGATAATAAATTATCGATTTTGCAAAATCGATATAAACTTGCGATTAAAAATCGATTAGAACTTATACAGTCGATTTATTATCTCGATTTAGAATATTGCCAGTTTGGAAAAAAATCGATTTCGATTATCGATAAAAAACCATCGACTTTGAGAAATCGAATTTTAATATTGATTTCGATTATCGTTTGAAAATTGTCGATTTTGAGCAGTTGATTTCGATTTTTCAAACTATAAACTTCGAAAAATCAATTTCGACTGCCGATTTCTAATTTCGAACAATCGATCGTAATAATCGATGGAATTTACTCAATATGGTGTTCAACATGGTTTCAGCTGCACTCCAGCGTGCTTTTTCTAGAAAATTTATAGTTCAAGACGACGTGTTTCCGCTGATTTCATAATTCGAAAAAAATTTCATCACGCACGTTATCAGTAAAGAACTGCGAACTTATAGTAGTACATTTGCGTAATTACATATCAAAGCGGTTATCTTAAGTGAAAAGCGCATTACCTATAATGGTATTAAAGTAGCTCGGTTATATAAAGAATTAGCGAGGTTAAAAATGCATAAAGAAAAGGTCATTCTTGCGATATCCATATTTTATATTATATATTTCGCATTCACGAGTAAACTTTGACAGCTGCGCGATAATTTTTTAAAAAACCACAGGTAATTGACACTGATAAAAATAAATTCACTCATTTTCTTTCATTTTTATTTTCTATTTCTATTTCTTTTTTTTTCTTTCTTTTTCCCAACGAAAGATATGCTTAGCTAATCGCAAATGTACCTACCTACTCGTGGAAAGTTCATATATACTTACGTATTCAGTCGTGTAGATTTTTCAATGTGAATGACCGAAGGACGACCCGAACGCTAGGGTGAAATTATGTATATTCGTTCAATTATCTGGGCAGATTACGACGATGGTACAATCAATTCATAAATTATAAATTAATCGCGACCTGCGTGCATACGTCTACGTATATGATTGACAACTCAGTGCAGATATATGTAGGATTTTCCGCATTCGATTTTTTTTTTTTCTTAAACGGGTATTTTCCTTCGCGAACATCGCCACAAACCCAACCAGTTAATCAAGTTGAAAATCGACTGCGAGGTGATTACGTAAAAGGAAACCCACCGAGAGCTTTTGCCCGCCCCTCTTTTGACGCAGGAGAAAAAAAAAAGGATTTGTAGGGAAACGCGGATGGAAAGTTGTCGGCAATTAAGGCAGGCCGCCGCGAGAGAGGCAGTAATTAGTCGATCGATGGCGCTATTAAAAATGTTGTAATGGCAGTTTTACAGCTTTCTAATTTTTTTTTTTATTGTCTTTTGGAACGAGTTTTTCAAAATAAACCGTACAGAAGTGGAAGGTGCTGCCTGCTGCCTACTGTATTTTTGTATCTGTATTTTACGACCGACGTACCTACAAAATGCTGCGACTTTTTCGCCTTCTATTCGGATTGTATCGTTGGTCTAATTACCTACGCACAAAAAGTTCATTCAACTGGCCAGTTGTGGAGTTTTTTTTTTTTTTTTTTTTTCAAAGAAAAGAAGGTCATCGATGGTAATTACCCTTATCGATGACGTTTACTGCTAGCTCGTGCCGACGTCTTACGTTTAAACTCGGGTTTATCACACGCCAGCACGAGGTGTGGATTTTTTTTTTTGGGGGGGGGGGGGGGGGGGGGGGGTGGTGCCAGGCACGTGAAAGTTGATTTTTTCAGTTTCTTGATTTTTTCTAATTTTTTCCAATTTTTTTTCTTCATTCTGATTTTACGTGAATTTTTTTAGGGATTTGAAAAAAAAATTTGATGCAGGTTTTTGAAAAAAAATTGTTCTTATTTTTTTCCATCAATTTTTTGTGTCTCATTTTGGAAAAAAAACAGCACATGGTCAAATTTTTTTTGTAAATCATCAGTCGAATAATTCAACTCCCCGAAAACTCCATTTCCTTTCCCAGGGGTTCATAAAATGTGAAAAATAACCCCTCTCCAATCTCGCACCGAAAATAACCAGATCGCATTAGGCCCTATTTTTATTAAAAAATTCAACGTAAAAGCATCGAAAAAGGTTTTACGTTCGAATTTGCAAACTAGACTTGGTGTAGTATTAAATTACCTCTCGGCCTGGCAAAATGTGACCGAAGCTGGATGTTGGAACAGAGCAGCCGCGTTTAAGTGAAATTTATTAGCTTTATCGGTATCCTCCATTCTGGTGTACATATTACAAGGGCATTTTGTATACAAACATACACAGGTTATATGGTAGTCTTGTATTCGCGTTCGCAGAGAATCAGGGATATTGAAATTTTTATCAAATCTTAACCTGTCGAAATAGCGTAAGTTATGCGATTCGGTAACTGTGCTAGAATTTTTTTCGATTCGTATTTTCATACGTATAGATATGCAGGGGTAAATTTTCATGTGTAATCGAACACGGGGTGGAAATAATTTTTTATGCGTGACAATACATAGTATATGTAGTACCATGGATACGTCTTGCAGAGCGTCCCTCGCGTCCGGGGGGGAAAAATCTATCTTTTACATCCTCTCTTCTGCGTCCGCCTATACGAATGCAATAACGCGTGGCGTTGCGTTGTGTTCGGTTCACTCGAGGAGAAACACATCAAAACGTTAATCATGTTTGAAAATATTTCAAAAACGTGTTAGTTAGACTATACGTACATAAATGTACGTATATACGAGTATACGTTGGTTGGAAAAATGTTGACCCGTTTCAAAGTCAAACTTTACAAATTACTTTTAAATATACGGGCGAAACGGTGCCGGTCGAGCGTTTCGTAATATACCGTTTTACAGCTTTAAGGTATGTCGTTTCATTTTCAAATTCTGTGTGTGTCGTGTCAATGACATTCTCGAACCATATAAATTATCTGTTTTGTCATTGACCGTGCGCAATGTAACGCGATGTTTCGCCAAAATTTACACTATCGTTATCGTATTTTAAAACCTGCTTATACGATCTGTCCCGCCACCAAACCTCCCACACCCGAGCACGCAAATTTATCGCTAAATAAAATTCTAATTAGAGTGTAACGCTGCAGTCCCCACTCGAGGGAGCTTTTGCGGCCGAGACGTGTAGGGTATAAGCGAAGGCTCGTCTATTAGTCGCGAAATACGTACTCTAGATACAAGTACAAATGGGCCAAAAGGTTAGCCCGAAAAATTGCGTGAAAATTTTACCCTCGAGGGTGTATATAAGTATGTACGTGATGTAGGCCTTTAATGAGATGGAAATTTCTAGTCTCGTGTTGTAAAAAAAAAAAATTGCATGGTTTAGAATTTAAATCTCGTGATTCGGATTTATCATTTTAATGTACCGTAATTTTTCGTGCAAATTTAGAATATTTTCACCCTTTTTTGGGGGAAAAATGTAGGTACCTACTACCTACCCTGTATTTATCTTTTGAATAAATTTCAACGTTAATATTCATCTGAGAGAAAAAAAATATTCTTTACTCGCCAAAAAAAATTTATTTCGTTTACAAAAGGTTTAGTGAGCAACCCCCCCCCCCCACTGCCCCACCCCGCCCAGCCACAATCAACCACTTTTCCGAATTTTCATGCATTTAATGATAATGACTATTCATCTTAATTTTCAAAAAAATTAATTTTCCAACGAATTTCAGCCACAAAGCCAAATATCAATAAATGGATCAGAGATCCCATGGAAGTTAGAAGCAGTGAAATATCTGGGCGTATGGCTGGACTCGAAGCTCTATTTCAGCGAACACGTCGAGAAAAAAGTAAAAACAGCTCATCAAAGACTACACCTACGGGAATGAATAAATGAAATGAGTTCTCTGAAAATTCAATTTTTCAACAATTTTTGATTTTTGAAAAAAAAAAAACTGAATGTTTTAAAAAATTATTTTGAAAAAATCATTTTTTTTTTAATTTCAATTTTTGAAAAGGTATAGAAAAAATTTAATTTTTCAACAATTTTTGATTTTTGAAAAAAAAATCTATTTTTTAATAATGTTAATTGCTTAGCAAATTTTGTTTTTTCGATGAATTTTTATTTTTTAACAAATTTTATTTTATTTTTATGAAAAAATTGAATTTTTTGAAAATTTTAAAAAATTTAAATTTTTCAACGAATTTCAGTTATTAAAAAATTTTTATTTTTTTTAGCAAATTTGGACTTTTGATAAGAATAAAAATTATTTTCATATTTTTTTTTCAATTTGAAAATTCGGATTTTTTCGCACTTTTACTTTTTTGTAACGAATTTCAATTTTTTTGAAAAATTGAATTCACAAATCAGAATCTTATGAAATTTTTTCGGCATTATCTCAGAATATGTTGGTGTTCTCCGCCAGAGTGGAAAAAAAAGGGCGTGTGCTTAATAATTGATAATTTTTTATCAATGAAAAGGAACTCGAAAGTTGTAAAATTTTTACAGGTCTTAAAAAAATCATAAATTAAAAAAAAATGCGATAAAAAAAAACTTGAAATATGTTGACAATGGATAGTAAAATTTTTTCTTCGATAGCTTGTTCAAAATGAATCATTTTCTTGAAACGTAGTATTTCTGAAAATTCTGAATATTTAGGATTTGGTATCTCATTTTTCTGACAAACTGAACTTCACGTAGGAAGAGAGGACGAATATGCCCAAGTTATTGTACTTTTTTCGTCGCAAAACAATCACGTTTAACAAAATCTATTAATTTGAAAAAAAAATTCTTTAAATTTTAGTGGCGCAAGGAAACCCAAATTCATTTTCCAAACCTCAAAAAACCCACACGAATTTCAAAATTCGAGCAACTGTTGCTGAAATTCGAGCATAATTTCTACCGAAACTAAACCTTGAACCGAGCTCACTCCAGCTCAACGTAGCGCTTCCGGCATTCGTACGATGAAAAATCGCAGTTAATAAAAATTGCATAGATATTATGGAGCGTGCGTACGCGCGTAAACAGCCCGAGGTAATTTTACGGGCGAGCTTTAACGTGCAGCTCGGGCCCGAAGATAAAATGATATTAAAAATCGGACGCGAGCGAAGTTCCGCGCTTAAACAACTTCAAAGCTGCGAGAAAGCGAGCGTCGAGTTAAGGTAAATTAAAATTTGACGTGTACTTCGCGTCGAGACGAGCGCAGGAGGAATGGGCGGAGGGCGAATTGCGCAACCGTACATAAATATATCTTATGGCAATTGAAGTAATAACAAATCTAATACCGGGATTTTATTCTAAAGTACAAACATCTAAAATGAGAGAATTATTCTCATCTGAAACGAGTACCTACCTAAAAGACGCGGGCGCGGCGGACTGAGAAAAGCGCAGTAAGCCGGAAGATATCGCATCATGAAAACATTTAAACTTTCGGTGCAAAGAAAACAACGAAAATTAACTTAAAACCAATCTCACAGCATTAGGAAACTTTCGTTGTTGTATGTTTTTTCCCCCTCGCCCTCGCTCCAGCCCTTTAGCGGTAGTTTTTTTTCCGCCATCGAATAAATAGCTTTTAGCTAACTTTCTATATACCGTATAGTATAGAGTAAGATAACCGAACCAGGCGTATTTCAACGATTGCAAATGCCAAAGTGTTAATTAGTTTTTTTTTCACGTTTCCACGATGTATGCTTTTAGCCATTGATGATGTGCTACGGGTCGCAGCTTTCTTATCTATGGGGTTCGGTTTGCTCATTTCAAAGACATGTCGAGTTATCGATAAGTTATGTGGATGAGGTCGGACGAAAGTTTACTTTGCTATTGGTCGATCGAAGCGATATAATGTGAAATTCGACGCGATTATTGGTCGATATTTATAGCTTCGAGAGTAAGACGTAGTTATTGTGAGATTTGAAAATTTTTCATTATTTTTAATATCGGATATATGTACTTATATATTTTACGTTATCAAATGACCTGTGCAAACTTCAACGTAATTTATGTTATTATTAGACGTCTTGTGGAAGTATAAGGTTGTGTATGAAAGGGCTTCGAAAATTTTCGAACGATGAAATTATTTCAAAAACTCGATTGTGAATCGTCACGAGTTATCACAATTAGGCGTTTTGGATGCGAATGAAAAAGAAAAAACTCACGCCCCCGTGCACCGTATCTACGTAGATAAATAATAAGTTTGTGTTTGAAAAATACGACGATACCGACGATCGTGATGGTACATGTATTGTGTGACATATTCGTATGTATCCACAATGGTAGAAACAGAAACACAGAGAAAAGGGAATGCTTCTTTCTTTCATATATTTTTTTTTTTCATAGAAATGGAAATAGGTTTTATTTAGAATGTTATTGCCGGGATTTGATGTATTATAGCGAGAGAATAGAATATATACATATAAAAGCCACCGGCAGCACCGGTGTAGTAACTGCGACAGCTTACCTTGGTATCTATAGGGCGCGCGACGCGAGTTCTCTAATAGATTTTTTTTCACTCTGTGTGTCGTAAAATGTATTGGAAATTTAATTGGTTTTGTTTGGCGTATGATTTTTTTTTCCTCCATCGAATCGCTGATATTGTGATACGTATACTATACGTTGAAGTATTGATTCGATTTTCAAAACTTGTCAGTTTGTAAATTTAATGTTATTTTTATTGTTTTTCCCCTTCTGTTTTCAGGTAAGAATTGAAAATTTCCCTAAGACGTTAGTGTACACCATGCCATGCCATGCCGCAGTTTGCTGCGTTGAAATGTTCGAACTGTACGTATACGAGGAGTAGAATGTAGGCACGACGCGGTGATGTGACGTGACGCGAGCTGTGCAGAAGGTATGGCAATATTTTATCGTATACTTTTAACAAAATTGCCAGCCCGTATTCTCATCAGGCAGCTGATCAAAATTTATCTCTGCCTGATAGATTATGCAATTTATTCGACTCGAGTGCACGTACTATATGATGTTATTGCGGAAGTATTTGCAATTTTAGTTATACGTATAGAGCTAGCTGCTTCGTTCGTGCTCGTCAGCTCGATCGTGGATTGAAAACAGATTTCAAACAGTTGATGAGATTAATATTTCATCCGGTCGGGGAGTACATATATCGATATTGCATGTAGTCTAAAAACGAGAAAGGGGGGCATTAAGGAATTTTTCCAAATTGAGTTTCTCTGCTTCATTTTTCAGACGTGGTTTTTCCTCAGGTGATTTTTTTCCCCGAAGGTGTGGGATTTTTTGAGCGAGTTTTCCCCATCGAGTACAGGATTTTAGAAAATGGTGGACTTGAAGAGGGGGAGGGGCACGAGAATGGGGTTTTCTTTTGAACAAGGGAAAAATATGAATTCTGAAAGCGAGCATCTTTGAAGTGAGGGAATTATTTCTGTGACGCTATTTTTTGGTGGGAGAATTTTCTTATCAGTGAAAATTTCACTGAAAAAAGTCAAAGTGACATTACGAGCAAATCAGTGACAAAATCAGTGAAATTTCAGTCAATTTCACTCATTTTTTTCGTCAATATTACGAAAAATTATTGAAAAATCAGCGAAAATTCACCGGAATTTCGGTGATTTTTTCACTGATTTGCCTGTGGTGCATTTTGACTTCTTTTCTAGTGATTTAAGATCAGTATTTGAGCAAGTGTTGAACAAAGACCTGATTTGAGGGGCTATAAGATTGAAAATTTCTCAAACGTTTGCCAAATTCATTGAAAACTCACCGAAAGTTGCGTATTTTAAAGTAAAAACTTTTTAAAATTTTATTCTCTCTCATTTAGAATCAGTGAAAATTTCACAGAAAAAAAGTCAAAACTGCATCACTAGCAAATCAGTGAAAAATCACTGAAATTTCGGTGAATTTTCACTGGTTTTTCAGTTCAGTGATTTTTCACTGATTTTCTAGTCAATACTACCAAAAAATTACTGAAAAATTAGTGAAACTCACTGAAAAACCAGTGAAAATTCACCGAAATTTCAGTGATTTTTTCACTGATTTGCATGTGGCGCAATTCCGACTTTTTTCAGTGATTTTAATTGTAAGAATGTTTCCTCTCATTTGGAATCGGTGAAAAATCACTGAAATTTTGGCAATTTTTTCTAGCATCGACTGAAAAATCAGTGAAATTGACAGAAATTTTAGCGATTTTTTTCACTGATTTGTCTGTGGTGCAATTTTGACTTCTTTTCAGTGAAATTTTCCCTTATTCTACGTGAGAAAGTTGTTTTTAATCCCCTTCACTCTTCTTCCCACTAAAAATTCACATCCTCAAAATTCTGTTCTTCACTGCTCTTAATCTGGAATCAGTGAAATTTCGTCGAATTTTCACTGATTCCCTTGTGCTGCAATTCTGACTTTTTCCCAGCGATTCTCACTGATTCCAGATTGAGAGAGCAGCTGTACTGGCTGAAACAAAAATTTGAATCAAATTTTCTAAATTCGTTGGACAGTTGGACACCCTGCTCTACCTCTTGTTGGTAAATACTCGAAATTTTTTGATATGATAAAAATTTTCAGCTTGTGAAATTTTTTCTGTCATTTTTTAAATGAGAAAGTTCCTCTAGATCAAAGGATTCAGGACGAATTTCTTGAAATTTGGGTTGTTTTTAATCTGGAAGATTTTTTCAGATGAGAATTTTTCGTTAGGTACTTTTTCTCGTTTTAGATTTTGCCGAAAAAAAGTTTTCATTAGCAACGAAAACTCCTTCTTTCTTCGTTTATTTTATAGAAATTTAATTCGTTCAGTCATTTTCGTCCCATTAGAATTCCTCCCATCAGCCCCATTTTACGAGCCGATCCTCAGATTTGAGCATTCTCATTAAAATGTAACTCTCATTGTACGCTAAAAACCAAAGAAGGCAATTGGGGAGCTTTTCTTATTCGAGCTTATCTTGCGTAAAAATTTACTTCAGTTTGCGAGTGTATACCGTTGTAAAATCTTTGTTTTCCACCCAAAAGTGGTAGGTGATTTGGGCCGGGACCGGCACGTAAAAATGATAAATGCACCCCTAATGAGTTCATTTTTGATGTAAACGCTTGTAGGAAATTCCGGGTGTCACCTTTTAAAAACCAACAATAACAACGGGCCTAATTAGCACGGTGTGAAAACGAGGGCTAATTTGAGGTACCGAGGCGCGGCATCGATTTAGGGAATAACGTTTGTTATTCTTGTGCAGCAGCTGAAGAGGACGGCTCATGGTACACACAATCGCGCATTAAGGAAAAGCTTTGTATTTTTTTTTTTTTTTGTGGGTTACGTGGGCAGTCGTTGTGTGTTGGTTGGGTAAATTGATGACTCTATAATGACGAAAAAATCACTTAACAAACAGGTGTAATGGTTCTTCTTATACCTTTTTTGCGTTTTGGAATAAGTTTGCGGGTTATTCGTTTGAGGGAGCTAATTGGACGAGTTGATAAATTTAATGTTATTAATGAAGTATGATGGTAATTGAAACAATTTTAGCGAAATTCACGCGCGGCTGCGTAATTTAAACTTCAATATAAGCGGCTCAAGACGGCCCAACAAATTCCCTTTAATCAAGTACAGATTAAATATTGATTTTTGTTTTCTTAATTGAAACGAGAGGGTTTGTGTAATTACTATAGCTAACGTGCACAAGTTGCTTTGAATAATTTTAATGCCTCTGTTTGCCCGTACTGTAATTCTCGTACGTTCGATGAATATAAATAAATGATAACAAGCGTCTTGTATCTAACATTTGCGGGCAGAAATTACCTACCTATTCGGTTTTCGGTAATGATTTTTGCCCTTTTGTATAAACGTATATTAGCGGAGAAATCGTCCGAGTTCGCATTGCTCGAGTTAATGCGTATAATAATATTTGTATACACGTATGTTCGTACTCGTACATTGTATAGTGTACGTATTGTATGTAGTACTTGAGTAATACGCGAGGATTTGTATTAATACGGTTTATCGCGAGTTTATTCGCAATAATATTACATAATTGAAGTTAATCGTGTGTGTATTAACTTGTACCTATACGTACGTATAACTTGGCAGTTTATTGATAGGAAATGTGAAGATAATGAGCTTGATTTTAATTATACACTTGGAAAATGCATTCGCTGAAGAAACTCGTTAGATAAGCTAAATTGTTAATAATGCTACTGGCGGTACTCGAGCGTTGAATCGAGTATCGAGATAATTATTGCGCTCAATGTATTGTATACTTACCCGAAACGTCGAATTTTCAAACGGTTCGACGAATTATGTGTTTAATTCGGGCGTAATTGAAGGGTGTTTGCGATTGTTTGTTTGTTTATTTTTTTTTTCAATTGTCTGCGTTTGGGTGAGCATTGACTGCGAGTGCACGTATATAAGCTATGATCTATTGTAAAAATAGATAGCTATCAATTGTTGAAGATTTTTCAAAACATTCGAATGTTTTTTTTTTTTTTTAAGGAGTTTTTCAAAAAAATCAGGACTGGAAACATTGCATTTTGTTGAAACTTCAAAACTTGATTGAAAAACAAACAAAAAAAAAAAAAAAAATAAAATAATGAAGAAATGCGTTCTCGTAAATTTAACAAAATTTTGTAAAAATTGTTTTATTGTTTTGACAGTTTATTGTGTTTTACTAAATGTTGAGAAAAATTGTATTTCACCGTGTTTTGTCCAAATATTAGAAAACTTCTGTTTGTTTTAGATACACTTGTGCACTAATAAATTTTTGGACAATTTTGTTTGAAAAATTCAGAAAAATTGTAGTTTTGACAATTTAAAAAAAAATTGCGTCAATTTTGACATTTTCTTTCCATCAATTTTCAGAAAAATTGTGTCAACTTGAATTTCTAACAAAAAATGTGTTTTAATCCTTTGGTGACCGGTACGAAACCGATGGATGAAATGAAAAAATTTTTGTACCAGCAGTGAGCCTTCCAAAGGTCAATCACCGAGACCGCAAAAAAATGTTTTCTACTGAAAATTTTTTTTAGAATGGGCAATTTTGAAAATTCACGTATTTTCAAAAAAAAGTGTGACCATTGCTGACTAAAATTTCGAATATCGCTCATCCTATAAAAATTTTTTTACATCTGATGAGAGTATTACCTACATCTTTGGAAATTGAACTTCAAGGTCAAACTGATGTCCAGAAATGAAATTTTAGAAAAATTCTCATTTCCATTTATGACAATTTTTGCAAAATTGTCATATTTGAACTGCAGAACTATAACGTATTCAGAAACAAATGGTATGAAATTCCAAGAAAATACGTACGTACTTACTTCGAACGTTGTTTTGGAATCCAACCCAAAATTCCCGAAAATTCACAAAAAAGACGCTTGAAACTTCTGCAGAAACGGGTGAAATTTCGAATCAACGTTTGGAGTACATATTTTTCTGGATTTTTTTGGAAACTTTATGTTATGACTGGAGAAGTTGTAATTTAATGAAATTTCAGAAAAATTGTGTGTCGAAAAAATTGATGCTTTGACAAAATTACTGTCAACTTTTTTTTCAATAAGTTTTTGGAGAATTTTATTTTTAAGAATTCAGAAAATTGAAGTTTTAACATTCAAAAAATCGAGTTCACGCAAAAAAAATCGTTTTAGTGAATTATTCAAAATATTGTTATTCAACAAAATAATTGGAAAAAAAAATTCAATCACTAGTCAACAACTCTACACAAAATTGTTTTTTAACGAATATTCAAAAAAATTATGTTATTATAAAATTATAAAAATTTTTAAAAAGATTGATTGTAAACAAAATTTCAGAAAAATTGTGTTTCAAAAAATTACGTTTTTGAAAACGTGTATTTTAATCAGTCATTGGAAGCAAAAGCAAAAGCAAATAGCAAAACCGGAAAAATCCCGAAAAACCAAAAGCAAAACGTTTGAAAACCAAAAGCAAATCAATTGTTTTCCCCCTTCCCCTGGGCTTTTTAACGACATCGACAGTTTACGCTCCCTTTGGAAGCATAAAATATTTAATTTTAAGCCAGGGTTGTCAAAAAACTGA
>FIZT01036362.1:0-12139 GCA_900065295.1 Paracoccus marginatus
TGGAACTGGAACTGGAACTGGAACTGAAATTGCATTTAGTTCCAGTTTCAGTTTTCAGTTCTCACAATTAGTTCCAGTTCTAGTTCCAGTTTTTCCTTTTCAGTTCCAGTTTCAGTTTTTTCATCCCTGTTGCCAACCTACGGCGTTTTCATAAGAAATGTCATTAGGGGGGCCAGAATCAACCGGACACCCGGTAGATTCAAAATAAAATACCCGAAACAGTTAGCATTATATCTACGCAAAAAAATATTCATCATCTTACTCTGACAGTTTTGAAGACAGATCGACACTTTCATTTTGATCGTACCAGCTAATATCCTGTCGTAAAAGCTGAGAGAAAAAAATTTTTCGTATGCGATAAACTTGATGTTCAGCAACCAATTCCCAACAAAAAGTCTGCGTAAAAAAAGATAGGCAATGAGATTAATCAAACAAGTGTTTAATTGCCTTTTTTTTAAAAGGGAATTTCCATTAAATTTTAAATATCTATCTTCCACCTACAAAGTTGCGAATTGCAAAGCTGGTTAATTTCGATAAAATATTATTGAGTTCAACAAAGTTAATCGGAAAAGATAAATTAAACTTGATAATTTTTTGTAAATGATAACATTTTTTCAAAAATCAATTAATTACAAATAAATTCACTTTCGTTATTCCTAACTTGTTAAATTGTAGGTATTAATTAGTTCTTCTTCACTGATATTCGTAATTTGAAAAAAGAGAACAAAAAAAATGAAGGATGCCGATGATTCTCAACGATTAGATATGCATAAAATTATGTAAAAATAAAATGAGAATATTTTTGCTGCATGTACCTGTAAAAAAGCAGTCATTAATACAACGACTGCAATCACTAGATAACACTTTGAATACAGGATCATTCTGGCATCAAAGTCTTCTTGACTCAACGACAAATCCATCACATTTTCAGAAGTGGCACTAAAAATTTGAAAAAAATGGATAGGATAATTAAATAGGTTTTAAAAGATGCCAGAAAAATTGGATGGGAATTGTGACGTTCAATTGCTTACCTGGTTCCCACCAAATTCGTGAGGTTATTTTGAGAAACTGAATTGAACCCCTGAAATGATTTAGAAAATTTTTAGCACCTACATAAGTACTTTTGTTGAAAGTTGCTAGATTAAAATGTATTCATCATGGTACAAAAATACATCACTCAATTCCTCGTGTTTGGAGATAGACAGACAGTTACACCCACTTCTTAGGTACTTGACTTTATTACAATAATATCAGCAAAATGTAGTGCTAGACTTGTGAAAGAAAGGTAATTGGTTTTCAACTTTTTACCACTTTCGAACACAAAAGTGATGCAATTTTTATTATAATTTCAATGACAAATACATTCGCAACAAAATATTTTCATCCTCAATCTCCAAAACCTCAGTAAAATCACTGTTCATTAAGGTGGGTCGTCTTCGACTTCTTCTGGAAAATTTGGGACGGCTAGTGAAAATATTTTGGGTCTCTGACTTGAATGCTTACCGAGTGGATGAGGGGTTCAAAATTTTCAACCTCCTATCAGAGTTGAAAAAAATCAAATTTTTTTTGTGATGTGTTGAATTAGTCGTGCTCTACTCATTTAGGGGCGGAAAAAGTCACCGAATCTATTGTTCTTTTTAGAGGTTTCTAAAAAATGACGATTTTTACCATTTTTCAAAAAGGATGTACAATCACTGAAAGTTACCAAAAATAAGATGGAAATGGGTATACCATAAATGACCGATTTGTCACACAAAAAAAAAATGAAACCCATCCGCTCGGCGGCTCGGCGAGTATTCAGGTCGGAGACCCAAAACTTTTTCTGCAGTCTTTTGACGTCCACCACAACTTTTTTCACTAGCTGTCCCCACTTTCCGAAAAAGGTCAAATACAAACAAACCTATTGTACCTATAACTACATGTATAACTGAATAGTAGGTACCTTTACCTTATCTACATTATAGGTAATTACAAAAAATCAGCCTTCGGTAACCATCATGAAAACAATGCTTTAATGTAGGTTAAAGACATACATTAATAGGTAGTTTGCATGAAAAAATAGATAATTCTTAATCTTCTGTAAATTACAAAAGAATGTAATGATATGATGAAGTAAATAAAATGTTTACATCGACTTCTGTACCATATCAACAAAAACACCTAGGTATTTCATCATCCTGGAATAATAAATAAAAAGACCAACTTTTGACTTGTCGATAAGATTTATGTATAATTATGCGTATTAAATGTGTATAGAAACAGATATAGTAGGTTCATTTGTTTCGAAGGCATGGGAAATATTCTGTTTTAATCAAATCTACTTGCGTGAACTGGATTTGGCACATGAGCAATAATCAAAATAAAGGGACCTATTCACAATTTCATAGAAAGTAAAGGAAAATTCTAAATAGATGATTACTGATTAGAGGTGTTGCAGGGTATATCGTATGATGAAATTTTTTCAAAACATTCCTTTTCAAGGTATTGATAGAAGTATGTATGAAAAAAAACACGTAAAAAAGCAGTACAGAGGATACAATTAAAACGGAAATTAATATTCACTGTGAGGTTACGTCGAAGGCACCTAACCCGACTATAACTTCGATATTTCCTGTGATATGAACAAATGAACGATAATTTTACATTATAATGTAATATGATACGATTAAGATAAAGAATGATATAATTATATCAAGTACCCATGGATCAAGTTCAATTCTGTTAAATGAGTAGGTAGGTAGGTATACTTATCAAATTTCCAATTACTGAGCTACATAGGTACTTAGACTTAGTTGAATTCAAAAAATGAATTAGGTATGAAAAAAATACATTTCATAAATAGATCAATAATTAAACTTTTTTTGGTAATGTTGTGATTGTACCTCTACCCATGACTTGTAGCATAGACTACAGAATTTAAAAATTGAAAAAAAAATTATCAACGAATGGTTCTCTAAATTTTGAAACTATTGTTGTAAAGTGAATAAAATTGTAATGAAAATTTGACAATCTGAAAACTGAGTTCAAAAACTTACCGACGTTGCCTGTTGAATGAATGAGTCGGTCATTTGACCAAATATAATCGAAAGCACGGGAAAACTTGACCCTTGTATAATCGCACTGCAAGCCCCGATAAATATAAGAAATACGTCTCCACAGCTGGCATATTGAAACTGAAAAAGTAAACACCTTAGAGAATCAACAGGTTAACACTCATTCACATCATTAAAGTAGGTAATTTTGTACGATCGTGGATCAAGCATGCATCTTGAAATTGACCAACTGTAAAATATTTTAGAAAATTATAATAGAAAAATAAACGAATACGAATAGGTACTTACAATTTGGAATAATCCGCTCTTTACTTTCTTCTGTTTTGGTTTCTTGAAATCTCCTACCCAATCACTGAAAAAGATGGAAAAATTAAAAAAAAATTAAGGAATAGGTTTAACTAGGATTTGTTTTAAAATCACGAGGATTGAAAGGTGATAAATATAGAAGCACAATAACATATTGAAGCGGATGAATGAAATCAAAGCAGGAGTTGAAGATGTTTTTGGACAGAATCCGTATATCACGCATTTTTCACAATTCTAATTCAAAGCCGATAATTGAATCATGAAAACATTTAATAGCAGATAAGAACACCAACTTGTGTTTCTCAACGTTTAAACTTCCATAAAAAGATACGTCATCCCCATCCAACAATTTTTTTGTGTCACGCGGTGCCATTTATTCTCAGGTATGGTGCTTTTCCGCTGGAACAAAAATAAACAGTTGAAATTTCAAGTCAACGCAGACTTCGTTGAAAAAACTTTGTGGACGGTAACATTCGTACTTGATATCGCGGCAAACTGAACGAAATAATCGATATTTCAATACAAAAATTTAGAAACAAATATTGATAGTTGAAATATGTACTTATGCAAAATAATAAAGTTGCGAAGCACGCCCCGATAACAATACGCTGGATCTTCTTGTACATGAAACGGAAAAGAGAACCTTGTGCGTATGTCTGTACTTGCTGCTGCTCTAATAGTACTTTGATGTTAACACAGCTTTTCAAAAAATGTTCTAGTCGAACTCTTGATAATTGCGAACTGCGAAGTGAAGGTAGGGATCTAATTATTAGTGATTTAACGAGTACCTACGAGTTGCGTCGATTGTTGTGTGTTTTGAGGTTTTCCATCGCGTTGTTATGTTACTCGTTTTGTATTCATGTAGTATGAGTGGACATCTAACTAAACTAACTAAACTACACACATGACTTATGCATTGATTAGAAATTTAACATTGTTTCAACTTTCAACTGCTCATTTTTACTCCAAGTTTAATTTGAGAAAATGGTAATTGAAAAAAATTGGCAATTATCGCAATTTTACGCGGCTATACCGGCTATACAATTTTGATTTTGGACATGAAACATGTTGCCGCTTGTCATTTCATTTCATTAATCATAACAGTGTAATTCAACTAGACGTAATAAAAAATTTAAAAAACACTACGTAATTTTTGTCGATTCGCAACACTGTTCTAGAAAAAAAACACGATTCAAGAAGTCAAATCAAGTAGCGCTCTCTTTTATCGCTACTGCTTTAGAAGAAGTAATCGAGCAACATGAAATAAAAAATCACCTGGCCTATTAGATTCGAATTACGAAAAAGAAGAGCCATGCAGACATATTTAGTATTTACCATACCTTACTTCGGACGTAATGTATGTTCATTTACTGTCAGCGTTGTTTCGTTGAAAGTAAAATTTTGGTAATGATATTATTTCTGATCGTTTTATCGTAAAATTGGAATCGTAATTGTTCGCAGAAGTTCTACGTTACAGTTTAACCGAGTAAGTACTCACATTTCTAATCAATCATTCTCTTTACTCATATCATATCGTAGAACATGTGAATGGCATGCATGACACGTCGACTTGATGAATTTAACATACCGAATGTTTCCTATTTTCATAATTAGTATCCTCACATATCGAGTGTTGCATGTGAATTTTTTGAACCCTGCGTGTTGTGTAGGTTCTTTTACATGAATTTGTGTTCTATAGTATCTACTTCGTCTTCTTCAAAGTTTACTAATGACAGCTGACATAACATTTTTGCGCTCGGTCTCTTGAAACAGACTTCCTCGTGATGCCTTTTATTTGTTAATTGTTGTTTCTTAAATCATGGATGAGAAGTAACGATTCGATGAAAACATTTTTTCTGAATTGTTATCGTATGTGAAAGAATGTTTCCTTGTACAATATTCCTTCACTTTGTGTTATCAAAAGCAATTCAGCAATGCAGGTTCAACTGTTTTAAAGTGGTGTTTATCATACATTTGTTGCATGGTATTCTATAATTATCAGTGTTTTCTGTCTTAACGAATGAAAATTGAAGTTTCGAATTTTAAAACGGACCAGTGATTCTTGTCTTGGTACGACTAAACACTTGTAACACTACTTTTCCTATGTATATTGTATACCTTTCGAGTTTCACCCGGTCAATTTCATTGGTTTTATCTTCTTACTAGACATGGGACCGGTAATTACAGATAATGTGGTACTAATGGTCATTATAATTTGTTCGCAGTGAGATTACAGAGGAGAGTTTCAAACTACTCGGAAGGCAAATTTTAACATTTTGTGGCAACTTTCAACGCGAAAATGAATAGTAACGAAGAAACGAAAGCTTTGAATTCAGGTAATCCTGCGTACAGCTATGATGAGGTGTTTCCTGCTTTACCTGGTGGGTTACCCGGAATCAAGGTACAAAACGGTCCTAATCCTGTAAGTCCGGGTGTCATCTTCAACGATCAACATAACAAAATGAGGATTAATTCTACCGAAGTAACTCAGGTAAATATCATGGTTTTTATTGTAACGTGCGATTAGATGGTCAAATTTATTCGAATTTCTTTGTTTAGGTTTTCTGTGTACCGGCTGAAGAACGAAAATACGATCATAGTGAAAATTTTGGTGAAAGCGAGTCGTTAAGGACATGCGCGCAAATCAGTAAGGAGACTGGCGCTCGTATTGAAATCAGCACATCAAAGGATAAGTCGTTGACATTTTTGATCACTGGAAAAATGCAAAATGTACAGGAAGCTCGTCGCAAAGTTTTGATCAATTTTCAAACTCAGGTACCATATATTTATTCTTGTATTCGGATTCTTCTGACTATTGTCACGTATTTGTTATCTAGGTATTTTGTAAAACCTTGGCTGTGTAAATGTACCTGTTATTTGTTCAGCTGCAAAATTAACGTTATATCACAGTGCGGTTGTACATTTTGAGTTCTATCGAAGTTTCGTATTTTTAATTACAGGCTAATATCACCATTAGTATCCCGAAGGACCACCACCGTTGGATTTTAGGCCAGAAAGGTCAAAGATTGAAAGAACTGGAAAAAAATACCGGAACGAAAATAAGCATACCGCCAATAAACGATCCATCTGAGAAACTTACCGTAGTTGGAACCCGAGAAAGCATTGAAAAAGCAGTTCACGAAATCCGCGTCATTTCCGATGAACAGGTAAACAAAAAATTGTCCGTGTATTGCGATTATACAAATTCTGTTGTTTATTCTGTAATAATGAAAAACAACGTGATCGTTGACATTTATGTTTTTGAATAATATTCAACTCCTGATAACCGGATCGGTAATGCTATTATCTTGGTTGAATTATCTGGTTCGTACTTATCGTAGAGTAAAGGTCACGAAAAAAATTTACATCGAGTTTAAATTTATAATAATTTAAAATTTTTCAATCCTCAACGATATTGTATTTTTCGAATTACGAATGATTTCAATTTTTGTATGTGTTCGAAAAAAAAGTTAATAACAATTTTCTTTTGAACATTCTAGTCGAAAAAGGCATTTGTCAGAGTCGATATACCGAAGATTTATCATCCTTTCATCACGGGCGCTAACAATGACGAAATCAATCGGTTGAGCGCAGAAACGAGCACAAGGATCAATGTACCACCGCCTTCTGTTGATAACACTCAAATTACCATAACCGGAGACAAGGAAGGAGTTACGAATGCGAAAAATCGTATCTGGCAGATTTATCAAGAAATGGTATTTATTTTAGAAATCACTCGCTCGGTCCATAATTCAGATATTTTTTTCAAATGGCAATTTCCGTACAATTGTGTTCGACCTTAATAGGAGAAAAATTGCAAAAATATCAGCGTTGAGGTTCCAAAATGGCAGCATAAATACGTGATTGGACACAAGGGCTCAACCATGGCTGAAATTCTACAAAAAACCGGTGTTAGCGTGGAAGTGCCTCCAGCTGATGTGGCCGGTGACACGATAACATTACGCGGACCATGCAGTGTTCTCGGAGATGGTAATTAAAACTTCAGTATTATATTTTAAAAAGTTATAGAGTTTACCTTGTCGCTTCGCTTTTAATAAATTGGAATATGGCTCCTCAGCTACTCCAATTACCGTTTTAAGTGCGTCATACGTACTTCGGTTATTATGCTAATGGTGGAATTTTTTCACATCAGCAGAAATATTCACTTCGTCGCATTTAAATTGACCAGCTGTCACTTCGTTTTGATTTTATTAGTAAGTGAAGTGAACTAATGCGCAAACGTAGTGTTGACTTCTGTAAAACATGTTTTAGTTGGTATTCGTGAAAAATATTTCTTGAACGTAAGCAATAAGTCGAATAGAATCGAAGAATGTAACAAGACTTAAAATTTTTCTTGCAATATGTTCATTTCGGTGATATCTTGTAATTTCAGCTTTGAAGTATTTATTTGCCAAGGCGACGAGCATGCAGTGTGTTGAAATTGACGCTCCAGCTCACATTCATAAATTGGTAATCGGTAAAAAGGCTGCCTTTATTAAGGAATTACAAGAGAATTATAAGCAGGTATGTAAAAGTCGCGCGTTTCCATGTGTGTCGAATTCGAAACGAACCTCGAAAATTCCGTTAATATTGAAATAT
This sequence comes from Paracoccus marginatus, assembly GCA_900065295.1. Classification (NCBI taxonomy): domain Eukaryota; kingdom Metazoa; phylum Arthropoda; class Insecta; order Hemiptera; family Pseudococcidae; genus Paracoccus; species Paracoccus marginatus. The sequence continues at coordinate 7,959 of FIZT01036362.1, forward strand.
GATTTTTCAGTGTCACGTAGAATTCATGAGCGGTAATGATAAAATCAGAGTCGAGTGTTTGCCAGATGTTATTAACGAAGTCCGAGCGAAATTAGAAGAAAGGGTGCATTATTATTTACACGAATACGCTACTGTGGAAATTGAGGTCAATCCGAAACATTTTAAACACATCATTGGCAAAAGCGGAGTAAATGGTAACTTGAATGAGTAGTAAGAATTTCTTTCTACGAATATTCTTAGTAATTGTTTCATTTTGTTTTTTCAGTTAATCGATTGAAAGAAGGAAATGACGTATCGATTACTATCACCGATGACACTAAAAATACCATAAAAATCGAAGGTGCTAAAGACGACGTTGCTCAAGTCAGACGGGTAAGTTGAACTGGATCCGATTATTTGGGAGGGCAAAAAACAAATATTTTTATATTACGGTGTGTTTTTTAGGATCTAGAAGATCAAATAAGAAAATTGGAAAACGATCGCGAAATTGAGGTTCATATCGATCCGAAGCATCATCGGACATTTACCGGAAATAAACGTGAAAAACTCAGGGAATTACAAGATATATACAAAGTCATGATAATGTTTCCGAATTCTGGTAATTTATAAAGAATGGCTTCTTGTATAATTGTCGAGTAGGACGTACGATTTTGATATTTATCTCTTCAACTTGCATCTTTGGTTGGTTTCATGTAGTGGATGCCAGCGACATTGTCAAAATCAAAGGACAGAAAGAAAACGTTAACAAATGCAGGGAACATCTTACGAAATTGGTTAAAGAATTGGACGAAAATAGCTACACGTTGAAAGTTCCAATTTACAAACAATTCCATCGATTTGTAATCGGACGTGCTGGAGCCAACATCAAAAAGGTGCGGCGCTTTATTAATTGAATTCGATGCGCGTTTTCGATAATTCGGAATTCCTAACTCCTTTATGTGCAGATACGCGACGAAACAAATACAAAAATTGACCTACCCTCGGAAGGAGAGAAAAGTGATACCATCACAATCACCGGTAAAAAAGAAAACGCCGAAGAGGCCAGAGATCGGATTCTCAAAATTCAGAAAGAAATGGTTAGTTGATCAGCTTGTATGTTTTCTAGGTCGTGTTTACCGAAGTCTTGGGACTTCATGTTATATGCATCTTATTTTATCGATTCTAGGAAACAATTCACGGCATATCAGAAGATACATCTAAACCGAAACCAGAAATCATTAATGAAAAACCGCAACCGAACATAACGATTGAGATTAGAGCTAAACCCGAACACCATAAATTTTTAATCGGTAAAAGTGGGCTGAAAATTAAAAAGGTATTATAATATTCTTATCCCAAAGGGTTTTTTTCTTTCTTGAAAATCGGGAAATTTTAATTTAACCCCACATTTTTCCGAAGGTACGAGATCTGACCGGAGCTCGTATCACTTTTCCGAACGAAGGTGACGAGGATAAAGAACGCATTGTAATCACTGGTCGAAAAGACGCTGTCGAACGGGCTAAGGAAGAATTGGAATCGATGATCGATCAGATTGTAAGTACATATAAAATGTTCGTTTGGATTTGTTCCACGATTTATTTCAAATCTATGTTTAACCGCGAGATAATTTTCAAATCAGAATAATACAGTCGAAGAAGTAACCCACGTAAATCCAAAATATCACAAGCACTTCATTAGCAATCGCGGAGAGCTTATTCATAAAATTAGCGAAGAATGCGGAGGTGTAACCATATCATTCCCGCGACTGTCTAGCGCTGGACCTAATGAATCTAAGGTTATCGTAAAGGGTAAACCGAACTGTGTCAGGGAGGCTATCAGGAAGATTGATGAAGAAGTTCAAGAACTGGTACGTAAAGTTTCGTTATTTTATGAACGAATTACTGGGTATCTTCATGTGCATTTGTGCAATTTCACACCTGCCCTTGGTTAACATTTCGCGCGTTTACGGTCCAGTACCAATTACCAATATACGCTTGATCCATTTCTCTGTAGCGTTACGATAGTGATTAGAATTACTTGTTTAGGATAAATTAGAAGACGAAATACATGTAGCGCCTCGACACCATAAACATTTTATGTCGCGTAAAGGTAAAGTCTTACAAAGTATCGTTCAAGAATGCGGTGGAAGTGAACGGGTTACTATATCTTTTCCTCGAATCGATATTAAAGACTCTAGAGTGGCTTTGAAAGGATTAAAAGATGCCGTACAATTGGCTAAAAGAAGAATTTTAGAAATAGTGAAAGATTTGGTAAGCCAGCGACGTTGTTCGAATTACAACGTGTTGCTGCTTAAGCCGCGCAACGCCTGATTTTTGTTTTATTAGCCTATTGCCGGCACCTTGTTGTATTCGTAGTTTTGATATATATATCAGCAAAGCCTTGAACGAATTGATGAGAAATTCATTGTGCTGTTTTCGTTTGAAATTCCGCTTTCTTAGACGCAGCATGTTTACGAATTTCGAAAAGAAATCTGAAGAGGATTTTTGTATGTACGAGCTACGGTATTTCATTTGAAGTAATGCATTTCGCATTAGTGGTTTCATTTCTATTTTTAGCGGCCAAAAAATGATACTTTTTTCGTTTTTACAATATCGCTTGACTTTTATTTGAGGGTCGCTTTTCAATTTCGCTGAAAGTACCTTTTGGACGTAAGAATTATCTTATTAGCTTAGTCGATTCGAATTTTTCGTATACTGTAGAAGTTGAATGTTCACTGTTTTCTACGATATTTTTTGTTCGATTTTTATCGTACACGTAGAACCGTATTGATGAGTTTTTCGCCGTTTTATCTAATCTGTGTGCTTTGTCCGTTATTTTATTGACCTTTTTTTTTCTTTTTCTTCATAGGAAGAGCAAATTACGATCGAAGTTGTCATACCGAATAAAGATCATAAAGTTTTGATCAGATCGAGAACTCCGCCCACAATCAGTGATATCGAAAAGCAAAATAATGTTAGAATATCGTTCGCCGATAGAATTAGCGGAGGTTGGTGTCGAAATTCCCATTTTTTGTGCGGCCTAACCAAGCGTTATTTTTTGTAAATTTTTTTCTACGTTGATTTTTGTCTTTACTTTTTGCAGATAGTTATCAGCAGAATGGAATCGCCGATATGAATGGACACGTTGATGATAAAGATCAGACAAAACCTTGCGATATTGTTTACATTACTGGTAAACCTGAAAACTGTGAGAATGCTAAACAAAGTCTGTTGGATATAGTTCCAATTACTATAGAGGTGAGTTTCGTTAGCTGACATTCGGTGTAAAAATGAATCTTCTATTTTTATTGAGTTTTGATTTTCATTTCATTTTAGCTTAATATACCCTTCGGTTATCACGGTTCGATTATCGGACCCAGCGGGAAGTTGATCCGCGAAATTATCAATACGCATGACGTTCAAGTAGATGTACCTCAAATGGACAAGAAATTAGATTTAATTAAGGTACAGATTTTTTTTATTGATGTGGGCGATGGATATGTGTTTGTAGAACGGTATCACTCTCAATAACCAATTTGAAATTTCAGATTAGAGGTAGACCATTGTCCGTTGAAAAAGCTAAAGAAGCCATTCTCAAAAGGAAGAAAGAAATTGACGAAGAACGAGAAGAAAAGGAATTGAGAAGTTATGAAGTGAAGGTACCTTTCATTAATTTTGAATAATCCTGCCCTCTTCGTTGATTTCTTCATTCTGAATGCTTTTAAAATTTTGCGCAGTTGGATGTCGATCCCGAATATCATCCGCAAATAATTGGTCGTAAAGGCGAAGTTATCAACAAGATAAGAAACGACCACAACGTCACCATAAGTTTACCCAAAAAAGACGATCCCGATAATATCATATCAATTACTGGTTTACAAAAAGACGTGGAAAACGCGAAAGAGGATATCCTTAATATTGTTCAACGCTTGGTTAGTTTTTTTATTTTTTGGAAATTTATTGCTCGTATTATAGTCCAGTAGAATTAGGATCCTATGATGCAAATTGAGGCGGCAAGCTGAATTTTGGTACACAGGTTCTTTTTCATGTCCTAAACAAGGATCTGGGGTGTCCCCACCTGTCCGCGGTGAGCGTTCCCTTCTATTGTGGATCTTAGCCCCCCAATTCGGGTTTTCCCCTACAACTCGAAAAATATTGGAGGGAGGGGAAAAAGTGGGTCTATAAACATTGATCTACGTCAAA
>FIZT01036400.1:0-11703 GCA_900065295.1 Paracoccus marginatus
GTGGGATAAAAATTCGCTCTTGCGCTCTGAAATCATCTTTTACCAAGACAAGTCGAATGGCATAAAAATTTTGCCGAAGTTCCATCGGAGGCTAATTGACCCCCTTACCACACCCAGAGCCTTTTAAAAAAACTTCATGATTTGGCGGAAATGAAATTTTTTCTCACCTAATTTTAGCCACTCTTCAAGGGGAATTGAGCAGAAAATTTTTTTGTGAATTTTCGTTTTCCTACTTCTTTCAATATTTTCAGGTTCCATAATGTTTTTGAATATTTTTGAAAATTTTCGTGATTTATCAAAGGCAACGAAGAGTAAAAAAAATCCCCCACCCCGGTTGGTGTCACCATATCAATTCCCTTCAACATTTCATTCATTAGCAACGTCGACTCGAAAAGTACAAACAATAATAATTCACAATTCGCACGAGCTACACGCCACCACCTCCTCCTACGAATACAACTTGCTCGTGAAATTATCTACTCCCGAACAGAACAAACATCTGTGTACACGGCATTACGACAACTGCCAACTTTCAATTTTTGCCAGCACCATTTTACAAATTTGTATCCTTCCTTTCGAGGACAACGAAGCCCAAAACCCCCGCAACCATCGAAAGATGGGATTGGTGAAACGTGCGTAAAAAGAATCATTATTCATTGAAATTGCGACACCACTAAACGTACAGCATGGTTTCAGATAACGCTTCGTTGGCAACTTTGATAATTAATTTTCTGGCGTTTTTAATTATTTACCAAGCCGCCCTCGCCGCTGCCCCAGCCACCAAAAATGTCGCGACCGCTGCTTCTGGCCCGGATAACAGACCCGAAAACGTAACCGTGTTCTTAAAATCGTGGCCGTTTCGTCTCGTTCAGAAAGAATGCGAATCATCGTTCTTGTACGACTATGGGTACACTTCGGTGCTGGTAAAATATACTACCTCTATATTCGATCGAATTAAGTATATAAGTAAATTTTCGAAGAATGTATCGGTTCATGTGTAATGCCTGTCGCGCAGGTATCTTCGATCCAGGATAAAAGCTTGTTGAAAGGGTCGTCGGCCAGCGTCGCCGATGAGAATTTTCAATTCGATGATTTATTTAAATTTCGCACGCCGTTAGGAACGGTAGAAGAATTCGCCGGCATGATTAAATCTTGCGAAAAAAACGGAATTAAGTATGCTTTTAATTACACTACCTACCTACGTATACTACGCTATAAGCTTTCAACGACGACAACCACCCCTATATAGCTTAGCGAGCGACACCAATCGAAGTCCTCTCCCTGTTTTGCTTATCTACGTATAATTTCTTTTCCGGTTACCACGACGCGACGTCTCGCAAAGCGCAGTAAGTAATAATTTCTTCGGCGTAGATTTTACCATCGCATCGTGTCTTTTCTATCGTCGTCGTTGTCGTAGTAGTAGTAGTAGTAGTAGGGTTTTAACGCCAATTAATGAATTAATCGTCTTTACACAAAGTATCTAACGATCGACACGACGACTGGTTATAAGTTTAACGTTCAAATTATCGCCTTCGCGCTTTCGTGCTAATAAATTCGCCAGCCCGCATTTTTCGAAAATATTTCTTCGTCGTGTTTTCAGCTATTTATAATATCGCAGGTATTGCGAAACATTCCGGTTAATTTTTCGATCATCGTGATGAGAAAAGAAGGGAGAAAAAATTGAGAATTTTTTTCTATACGAAAATACATCAAATAGGTACGAATAGGTACTTTGAAGTCATCTTGGAACGCTGCAAAAATTCGTGCATCCATGAATTGCACGTTTATAATTACTTAGTTACCTAGTAGGTATGTAATTTTTAAAAAATTAAAGAAGCATTTTTTTAAAAAAAAATTAGCAAGTAGATACCTACATAGCATGTGCAAGGATACATAAGATCATACGATAAAAATAGGTACACAAAACGTAAAATTTTTCATCAAAGCTCCAACTCTTTGAAACGTTTTGCTATCGACTAGATGTTATTCGCTGGTGGGGCATTATATATACCCAATTCTAAGCGCTATTTGTTTTCAATTCGCTCGTAATAAAATATACCCGTATCGACTAATACATTTAAATCGTGAACCAAACAAAAAAAAATTCCAAAATACGTTTGGTGTTATTTTGATTGAAAATAGGTACCTAAAATAATTCCATTCCTACCAAAAAAAACACCAAGGCATTTTAACGCGGAATATTCCAAACTTGTTTTTTTTTGTTTTTGTTTTTCTCATATTCGAACATATTATAGAAATTCCTGCTAATTTATTTGACGACTTTATCCAACCCAATCGTGGAATACTCAATTATCACCTGGTCCGAATTATGTACTTAGTACCTAACCTACCCACTAATGCATCTTCTAAAAATCCCAAAACATAACGCAGGGTTTACGTGTCGTTGAAATTAATCACCGATAAGCAAATAGACCAGGTCATCAAGAAGTACGAAGAAATAGAACCGTTTCTATTGAGGAAACTCGCTCAGCGAATCGCAAAGTCGAGAGCAGCAGCGGCTAAATCTGCTCCAAATACGGTAATTGAATTTTTTATCTTTTTTTTTGGGTCGGGAGGAGGGGATTCTCTACTCGAAGGGGGCTTTGACGTTGGGTTATTCGAGTGAAACTTCGATATAAGCTGTTTTATTCATCGTTAAGGAAATTCGTTGAACTAAGAACGAAATTGAAAAAAAAATCAATTCGAAAAAAAATGATGAAAGCTTCAATTTTGAAGAAAATTTTCGTAAAATTAATGCTCCAAAATTTTAGAAAACTCGATGTAAAAAAAAAATTGCAAAAATTTTTTTGAAATTTTGAATGAATGAAAAATTTCATTTTCAATAGGTTTTCCGAAATTCACAAATTTTGAAAATAATTTGAAAAATTTGATTGAAAAAAATAACCGTTGAAGCAATTTCAAAAAATACATTTTGAATGAAAATTCAATTTTGAGCGACGTCTTGGAAAATTTTGAGAAATTCAATTTCAAAATTTTGAATTATTTCAAGAAAATTTCAAAAATGTTGATCTCGAACAAAAGTTTGCGAAATTTGATTTTCAGCAGATTTTTCAAAATGAAAAATCTCATTTTGTACAAAATTTTCAAGAATTTGACTTGGAAGAAAATTTTCTAACACTAAACTTCGAACAATTTTAGAAAAATTCAAAGCGAGAAGAATTTTTCAAAAGGTCAGAAACTACGATTCAAAATGAATTTTTGGAAAATTCTATTTCCAAAAAATTTCACTAAATTTAAAAACAAAAAAATCAATTTATGGGAGGAAGTCACAAAAAATATGATTTTGAAGAAAAATTTTGAAAAAATGACCTGGAACAAATATTGAAAAAATTGATGTACAGAAAATTTCGAAAAATGACATTGAATAAATTTCAAAAAATACGGACGATTTTCGAAAAAATTTCGAACAATTGGATTCTCAAAGATTTTCCAAAATTTACCTTTAAAAAAATTCATTCTAAAGAAAATTTTGGAAAATTATGGTTTGAACGAATTTTCAAAATATTCAATTTAGAACAAACTCAAAATTTTGGTTAAAAAAAAATACCTAAGCAACAATCGAGAAATTGATCAATTTAAAAAAATAATAAGTAATGAATGAACGAAACGGACGAATTTCCAAAAAAATAGACTTCAATTACTGGTTTCGTAAAAAAAAATTTATTGAATTTTCATTTCGAAAATTTTTAAAATAAAAACATAATTTCTTTTTTCAAATACTTGATCAAATAAAATTTTGGAAAAATTCCAGCTTCAAGCGAAATTTAATTTCGGCGAAAAAAAAAGAAAAAAAAGAAGGAAAAAAATCGATTCCTCGAAAAAACCCAAGAAAAAAAATTAATATTCCCGGCCACGATTCAAAAAAATCGGTAACAGGGTGCGGGGGGGAGGGGGTGACAGCGCACATATCACGTACAAACGTTAATCACTCGGGTTACACACGTACATTCGCAACGCATAAATCGTAATCAACGTATTGGTATTTTGACTGGTAATGGGTAAACCATTTCCTTCGCAACTAACGAAACACACTCATGCCAACGTAAATATGTACTTACCTACTTTTCGTCCTTACATATTCGCCTCTACCTATTTATATACGTACTTCGTCACCTTACACGCACTTCAGGCGTCACCGGCCGCCAATCCGTCTAAAAAAGCTGACATCACGGCCGCTAGCAATTCGCAGGATCGCGAGAACAGCCCGCACAAACCGGTTCGATTCGACGAGAACTTCATGAAAAAGCGACAACACAAGAACACCAAGTATTTGATGGAGTTGGTATTGTTGAACGCGGCGTCTGCCGCCAACACCAGCCAAAATGCAGGTATCTCGTCGCTTATGCAATCCTTCAAGCAGGTCGATAAAGAGTACAGGCTTCGATACAAGAGGAATAAAGTATTATCGGAAAATTCGGCCATACCCGGCCTCGTACGTAAATACTGCAAGCTCAAGTATAAATTAGAGGATATCTCGTCTGCGGTGAAATTCGTAAGGTATTTGGCCGAACTGGGCGTCAGTGGTGTAAGGTCAGTGAAATCGCCTTCCGCGGTACAAGAGAAGGGTTAATGTAGCATAAATAATGTACACGTGCGAACATACTCTTCCCCCTTATTTTCTTCGCATTACAGAATAGAAAACGCCGCGTATATCGATACGAAAGCCCTCAATGAAATTTTCACTTCGGCTCAGAAACAAATCGCCCATAAAATGACGTTAATCTTCGACGACGTAATCAATGTCAAGCACTATCAAAAATTCGGCTCAGTTATGGACGAGAAATACGCCAGAAATTTAATGAGCGCCGTAAAGGGAGTGAATTTTAAAAAACTCGTTTCCAAAAAAAGTAAAACTTATCTCACCATGTACTTTGCTTTTGAATATCGATTTAAAATAAGTACCTAACGTTATCGATTATTTCAGAAATATGGCCACTGACCTGGCGTAATATAGCTTCATCCGAAAAATCGCGTCCATTCGTGCCGAAGTATATGCTTCCAGAAGACAACAAGGATGACGCCCATAACTTCAAGGTGGTATTGCTCCCATCCTCTTAGCTGACCGAAGCGGCATCGCTGGCTCGAATCTGAAAATAAATTAAAAAATTAATTAACCATCTTTCAGATTGCTACTGCGATGATGTTAGCCAATCCATATGGGTCTCCTATAGTCGTATCGCCTTACAGTCGTTTAAAAAAACGCATTCGATCATTGCCGAATGCAGATGCCATGGAAATGAAAGATATATGCAGCAAAGGGAAATTCTGCATACATAGAAAAAAATTCATTCGACAGTTGGTCTTGTTCAGACTCATTACAGCGGGTAATCAAAAACCGAAAAATTTATCGGAATCGAAAATCAAAAAATCCGTCCATTTACCAAAATTGAAATTATTTCATTGAATTGCCGAATTCGAAAATTCATCGATTTATCGAAAACGAAAATATTTTAAAACAATATATCGAAATCGAAAAATGATCAAAATCAAATCATTGTTTCGAATTCGAAAATTGTTCGATTCATCGAAATCGAACATATTTCATCGGATTATCGAATTCAAAAATCGATCGATTCATCACAATCGAAAATATTTCAACAATCCATCGAAAAATGATCAAAATCGAAATCATTTTTTCGAATTCGAAAATTGATCGATTCATCGAAATCAAAAATATTTCATCGACTGTCAAATTCGAAAATCAATCGATTTATCGAAATAGAAAATATTTCAACAATTGATCGAAATCGAAAAATTATCAAAATCGAAATCATTTTTTCGAATTCGAAAATTGTTCGATTCATCGAAATCGAACATATTTCATCGGATTATCGAATTCAAAAATCGACCGATTAATCAAAATCGAAAATATTTTAAAAATCCATCGAAAAATAATCAAAATCGAAATCATTTTTTCGAATTCGAAAATTGATCGATTCATCGAAATCAAAAATATTTCATCGACTGTCAAATTCGAAAATCAATCGATTTATCGAAATAGAAAATATTTTAACAATTGATCGAAATCGAAAAATTATCAAAATCGAAATCATTTTTTCGAATTTTCGAAATCAAAAATCGATCAAAATCGAAAATATTTCATCAAACTGTCGGAATTGAAAAATGATCAAAATCGAAATCGAAAGTCGATCAATTTATGAAGTTTGAAATTTTTAAATGGATCGATATATCGAAATTGAATAATGGTCAAAATCAAAAAAAGATTGACTTTAAAAATCGAAAAATGAATCCGTCAAAAATTGATAAGAATCGAAAATATTTTATCGATTTCTCAAGGTTGAAAATATTTTATCGATTCGTCGAAATCGAAAAATGAATTCGTCAATAACTTATCAAAATCGAAAATATACTATCGAATTATCGAAATCGAGAAACTTTTTCGAAATCAAAACACGACCCATCACAAAATCCATCCGAACGTTTTCCAGATGAAAAAATAACCTCCATCCAAGCCTTACGAAACAACATCATCTATCTGAACCGAGGCAACAAAGGTTTCGCAGCATTTATCCACCGAACGCCTCCCTCCAAAGACAAGCGAGAACCGCCCGAAAATCTCTCAATCCAAGTACACCTCTCTCTTGCCTCTCTTCTTCGCCCAATACTTTAATCTCACCTCACCCGACCCTTTCGCTCATTTCAGACAGAACTGCCTCCGGGTCTCTACTGCAACATCATCACCGGCTACCCGGACTTGAAACGTGGCCGATGCAACGCCGGATCGGTCGTCCAAGTAAACCTCAAACGACGCGTCTACATTAAAAACGTCCACACGTACCGCAAAGGTGTCATAGCCATCGACATTCTGGTAAGCACTTTTCACCTTACTCCTGCAGTCCTCACACACGTCATACAACAGACGATAGGATATAACCGCGCGATAGGTAATTGCAGCTCATTCACACGATGCGATGCACGCGCATTAAAAGCAATTTTACGCTTTACAGTCACGACTCAAGTACATGGATATCAAAGCCGATGGTAAATACGTCTTTCAAACGAAACCATCGTCGCCGAAGCAGGTACCCGGTAAAGGCCAAATTACCGGTTCGAACTACAAAGCTAGAGATCTAGACGACCTCCAAGAGCAACGTACCGCCAATCCCACGCCAATAAGTCCGTCAACATCGACAATACCAGGGCAAAATACCGAGCACGCGTCTTCTTCGGAGTCGACGGAGACTCGAGACTCGGTGGATATTGTATTTGCAGATACAGGGGAGAAATACGACTCGAATAAGTTTGTAGATCGACTCGAAGAAAAATTCTTGGCAGCTTTTAAATCTATCGCCCGGGTAATCGTAGACTTTATCCACTGGCTACGGAAACGGGCGACAAATGCCGAAGCCGAAGACCATAGTAGCTACCCGATTCATACTCGAGACTTGGGCGACGTTTTAGGCCACAATAAATTCAAAGTGGAATTAAATTTCGGCGGATTTGGCAAAATATTCAAGAATGGGCTCGAGTTCATCGAAGATGTAGTCAAAAAATTTCTCAAGTTTGTAGAGAAATTGGTCGAGCACGGTCCGTTCGGCTATTTTAAACATAGAAAATACCCGCATTACGTTCAAGAGCATTACCATCATTGAAAATCATCTATACGACAGTGTGATTAATTTTTACGTAAAATACAGTAGATACGAATTATACAAACTACCTACGGAAGTCATATACCACGAATTCGATTCATTCTAAATTTAGATACTTCACAGCTTTGTATGGTTAATGACTTGTTTTTCTTCGAATTATGTATTTTATTCTTCGAAATGGTAAATAGATTTATGCAAACGCGCGGGGTAAGTAATTAGGTACCTTGTTGCATAACTTGTTTATTAAATTCACCAAACACTTGGCACTTCTCGCAGATATTTTTCGATTCATTTTTATCTAATTCTATCGCCGATACGATACGATCGAAAAATATCGTTAACCTAGTTCTAAAAAAAGAAAGGAAAAAAATTGATAAATACGCTCGACATTTCGCGAACTGGTTTGTAAATTTCGATACGGCGATCAAAAATGATCAAATGCAAAACTTTGTCGCCCTGCGTTCATCTCAAGAACACGGTAAACTAGATCGTTTATAGATCTGTTTACCTATACAAATATTTCGGTGGCAAATTAATTTAAAGATGTTAAATATGGTAATATGTAGACGAATTTTTCGGCACCGTTCCAAAAAACACGAGGTAGGCAGGCGGTTTTCCCTTCTGTATGTATACAAAGAATATAGACAACGACCACAATTTTTCACCATCTTTCGCCCATGGAGCCGCAGCTGTCTGCAGTGGGTATCCTAAGGAAGTGATCTTGATCTCTAACCCCCTTGCGATATGATACCTACTCGTATTTTCAAGGGTACGTTATGTTTATTTATCGAACCAAGCCTCCGCTGCTGGGGGGCGTAATTTAATTTTGTATTTTTTCCTAAAAATTCGTAACACGTAGGTACTTAAATAATTCGAGCTTTGTAGGTAGATATCGCATTTCTTATCTGGAACGTTTAACTTACGATGCGACGATACATGGGCATCGGGGTTTCGATCGAGCCTACGTAGATATTTATTTATTCGCCGATTAGCCGAGTCTTTCATTAAGTATACCACCGAGTATCTCATTAAATAACGAGTAATTTTCGTTTCCCTGCGAATCGGTACGTCTACGTACAAATATGACACGACGACTACCGTAACATTATTACGCGGATATTGCTCGCGAACGTCGTTACAGTCTGACTATTATTATTAAGGTCGCGGTCGAATTTACTAGGTACATAATGTTATTACACGTGTAATAAATTATATCGCCCGGCGATATCGCACGAAGCCTCCGTATAGACGCCAAGTCCCCCCTCCCTTCACCCTCCCACGCGTTACGCCGAACTACCAAAATTAGTAGATAAGCGAACGTGATGGATGCAGCAAATTTACAAATTAATCTTTCGACTTGACGAGCATAATTTGAGCCAAGAAAAAATTCCAAATCGATGGCATGGAGGAGGAAAATTTTTCGCAAATTATTTTAATCACGTCCTGCATGACTGGAAAGAAATACCCGAACGAAATTAGCCAGTCACGACGTCTATCAAGTACAACTGAATGTGAAAAAAATTCTACAGGGCGCATGCACGTAGCATATGAGCATCCCGATGGCTCATTTTGGTGTCTCAAACAAGATCGCAAGTAATTTTCAAAACATGACAGATAATAAAAGATTGACAGATTTTGAAGAATTGATAAATTTTGAAAAATTGACAAATTTCGAAAAAATGACAAGTTTCGCGAAATTGAGAAATTTTGAAAAATTGATGAATTTTGAAAAATCGAAAAATTTTAAACAATCGATAAATCAATTAAAAATTGAAAATTTTGAAGAATTGACAAGTTCTGTGAAATTGAGAAATTCTGAAAAATTAATCAATTTTGGAAAATGACAAATTTTGAAAAATTAAAAATTATGAGAAATTCACAAGTTTTGTGAAATTGAGAAATCCTGAAAAATTAATGAATTTTTGGAAATTGACAAATTTTGAAAAATTAAAAATTATGAGAAATTCACAAGTTTTATGAAATTGAGGAATTTCGAAAAATTTTTGGGATTTAAAAAACAGACAAATTCTGAGAAAAATTGCAAATTTTTGAAGAATTGGCAAATTTAGAAAAATTGACAAATTTGGACAAATCAGCAAATTTTGAAAAATTGACAATAGTGAAAAATTGAAAATTTTGAGGAACTAACAAGTTTTGTGACATCAAGAACTGATGAATTTTTGGAAACTGGCAAATTTTGAAAAATTTTGAAATTTTAAAAAACAGACAAATCTGGAAAATTGAAAATTTATAAAGAATTGGCAAATTCTCGAAAATTTACAACTTTCAAAAAAATTGAAAAAAACATTGCAAATGCCTAAAATTTTTTCCAACTTTTTTTTTGTGTTTTTGATTCTGTAGCTAAATGAAAATTTCTTTTTTATGAAAAATTTTCAAGCACCTATGCGAAAAAACCTCATAAGTCATAAGTCACCAAAATAATTCAATTCTTCGACTTTTTGAAAAAAATATCACGAACCCTACAAAAATTTATAGGAAATTGACTGAATTACCTTCAATCGCCGCCCCTGAGTACCTTCTAACCCTCACCTCGCATTACTAAAATTACGAAAAAAAAACCAACATAAATTCGCAAATCATAGATACAATTTATGTTCATTTTCATTCTAATTCGTAACAAGGTGAGCTCCAGTCAACACCTTAATTCTCAATGTACGAGTAGATATTTTGGGTTTGGCATTATTTACACTCCATTTCGTATATTTTTACGAGTATTTTTTTTTTTTTTTGGCCTCATTTCAAAGATGCAAACGTAAGTTTGATTTATTTTTATAAACGCGTACGTTTACTGTTGTAGGTATGTATTTTACACGCTCGCTTTATTTTCCACATTACGGTCGTATTACGTTTTGGTTTCGAGAATGATTACATACGGTAGTCCGAAACTGTACGAAGGTTAAACGTATAAAAATTGAATAGATTTAAGGACATTATGACTGGCTTTGAAGACCGATATATATTATGTACAGTATATAATGTATATAGATCAGCGTCGTTCATGCCCATACACAATAGACGACAGTCGACAACACGTCTGAGAAATCGGTAATGAGGCGGAGAAGGCGAATCGATAGATTAAATATTATATTTAATCTCTCTAAATTATCTTCGTTCATTCGTGAATGGTCTTTTGGTCATCATGCCTATTCAAATCATAAACATCTATTGTTGCTCGATTCAGTACTATAGGTACATTGCGTTAATGATGCCCGAGCACAAATAGAAGTGTATATAGTCGTTGTGTACCTACAATATAAGCACATACATAATCTTATTTATAATGAGTAATCAGTCCTTCCCTCCCTGCGTAGTCGTGCATTGAGTAGCGATAGTAAAAAACGCCCTTGTTTTTGCGTCAAAGAACAGGTGTTCGTGTCAAAGATAGGTATACAATTATACATAAGTATGTATTTTTTTCATTACCTAAGCGTTGATTTTGAAAACGCTTAATTTTCTGGGGGCATTAAAATTGTTCGAAATCACTTCTAATCAATTTGAGAGGCCAACCATAAAGTATACAAACCAAACTTCAGATTTCTTCGACTACGAATCATGCTTCATGTCACGGGCGAATTTTCGAAAGGTCAAGCTGCTGGGAAAAATTTTGAATTTGAACTTGTCAAAACAGATTCTTGAAAATGGGTGATAATCGTGGAAATGGTCGCCAACTAACTCCATTCGCGTTTCTTTGTGCCGAAAGTATTTTCAAGTATCTAATTGGGAATTCCAAAAATTCGCTAGACGCGCTCGAAATCACTTCCAATCGATTTACTTAGCTGACCGTCGAACATAAGCTAGGTAGGTCTAGGTACATTAGGGTGGAGTGAAATAAAAAACATATCTTGGATTTTGATCAAATTCGGTGGGGTAGTTTACTTTGAGTGGGAGACATCCCAAAAAAAAATTGAGCCCCTAGGTGTGAGGGGAGGGGAGCGGGAGTCATTAAAAGTTGTTGAATAGAAAACCTAATCGTGGATTCGAGTTCAGCAGGCCCAACTACCCCCATTTAGACCATTTCAGCTGACTTTTTGTTCAAATTTGAAAAATT
>FIZT01036409.1:0-30866 GCA_900065295.1 Paracoccus marginatus
GCGCACTCTCACAGGGGCGAAGATACGGGCAATTTTTGTGCGAAAATCCACGAAGTAGACTTGTACGGAAAATTTTTTGGTCGAAAAAACTACTTTTTGCGCAATATATATGTATCTCTTACTGATCGATGCTTGGATTTACTTACCTACCTAATTTTGAGATACAAAAAAAAAATAATAAAAAAGAACCACGATCGATATGATAATCCGATATTATTATTAAAATTAAAATAATCAATTCTTTTTTGTCGTCGTTTTTAAACAATAAAATAATACGTACTCTGGTGGTACACTGATTAACAAGTACATACGATACATTAGATAGCGTAATCATCCGAAGGTAATTACAAACTCAAAACTGTACACATAGACGCGATCGATAAAATATCGAATAATAAACGTAGTAGTATAAATAATCAAAAGTCGATAAAGAAGAAAAGAAGAAGAAAAAAACGTAAAAGAAGTCGTATGTACAATATTAAGTATACGAAACATGATAATAATTGATTTGTTTTAAAATCTACCTATATAAAAAAAAATATTACAGTTAAAATGAAAGACTAGAGAACTTTAAACAATCGTATAGTATTTGTTGTTTTTTTTTTCGTCGAAATAATAATATTAAATAATTTAAATAAGCACGCCTTAAAAAAACAAATAAAAAGAAACAGAGAAAAAGAAAACGTTAAAACTACAACACGCTACTTTCAGTAATAAATAATAATAATATATAAACTGGTAAGTAAATCAAATCAATCACGTTGTATTCTATTAAAGAAAGAGAGAAAAAAAGTAAAAACATAAAAACAGTAGAACCGTGGATAGTACTGAAATAAAAATTCACGCAATTTTCACATAAAATCTACCCCTCAGAGGTATATGTACTTAATTATTTATTCTACTAAATCTACACTCGGAAAATAATCATCATGTGATATCTTTGACATTAACAACACCCAAGTCAAAAAGTATCGTTTCGAAAGAAAAGGAGCTAACTGGCGATAAATAGGTAGTATCTAACGTATATCGTCGTTGAAATTGGAAATCTATCCTCGATAGAATCTAACACCGGAACCGGGAATTACAAAAAAAAGGGGGGAAATACAAACGTTGATTATCTTTTAAAATTGGTAACTACTTTTTGCGTCTAAAATACACGACGCTATTACGCGATTTTAATAAATAAATGAAAAATAAATAAAATAAAAACCATCGAAACGTCTAAGAAACGACGTCCTTCTCCAACGTCAGTCGTTTATTGGTGGGATCGTAATGGCCGGCTAAATAGTACACGTCGTTCGACTCGTACACGTTGTGTACGCGTTCCGGCTCTCTCTTCAGCCGTTCTCTGTATTCCTTGATGGAGACTACTTCGCATTTATGCGAGATGGTTTGCACGTCGTTTTTATCATCGTGAGGTGACTCGAACAGGCCGCCCTGAAACGATGCAAATTCATATAGCGAGACAATCGACGGAAGGGATTTTATTTCTAATTCAATTACGAGAATATATAGCTTACCAAGAAAGGTAATTTTTCTTTGAGGCCACTGGTCTCTTCAGGGTGATAAAACCATTTCACGAGAACCATCATGTTTCCGTACGACTCCCACATGGATTTGATTCGACCGATGAACGGCTTCGGCGAATTGTCAGCCGTTAGAAACACAGCGCAGTCTCCGACCTGAAATGAGAAAACAGGATTTGAGTTGTTATTAAAATTCAAATTCTTACTTTCGTTTTCATTTGGAAATACGTATTTTACCATTTTCCATTTAGAAAATTTCTCAATTTATCTTATGAATTTTGTTTTCAAATTTGTCAATTCTTTCAGTTATAAAATATTATTCGATTTGTGAAAATATTTCATCCCCTTTCATTCGAATTTTTTCAATTTTTTTTCATAAAAAATTCCTTTTATTAGCTAATTTTCGTGAAATTTTCAAAATTTCTTAGTTTTTTTTAAACTTCTCTTTTTAAATGGGAAATTTTTCAATTTTTTTCCATTTCAGTTTTTTCGATGATTTTTTTTTGTTTTCAATTTGACTATACTTTTTTTGCTTATACATATATTTTTTTTTGGAATTTTCTTATTTTTTAATTATTTAATTTCTTTTTATTAAATTTCATTTTTAGGAATTTTTCAAATATTTTCTTGGTTTTCATAGTTTTTAATTTTTTTTATCGGAAAAGTTTTTATTTTTTTTCAATTTTCATTTTTTTTTTTTTTTATGAAATCATCTGTTTTTCATTTTAGTAATTTTTTTTTTTTTTGGTTTCAATTCGACTTTACTTTTTTTCCTTGTCCCAATTATACTTACTTCTCGTTCAAAATATTTTTTTACAATTTTTTTTGGAATTTCCTCATTTTTTCATTATTTGACTTGATTTTCTTTTTTTTTTTTTGATCAACTTCAATTTCAGGAATTTTTCAAATTTCTTGGTTTTTATAAAATTTTCATTTTTTTTTCATTAATTTTTTTTTTAACTGAAATCTTTTTTTTTTACTTCCATCAATTTTTATTTTGTTTTCAATTTCACTTCACTTTTTCTTCTTGTTTCAATTTTTTTTTGAGTTTTCCAATTTTTTCATCATTTAAAATGTTTTGGTTTTTATCAATTTTCAAATTTTTTTCAGTGGGAAAAATTTTAGTTTTTTTTTTCATTTCAATTTTTTTCTTTGAGAATTTCTTCTATTCATTTTTCCATAATTTTTGAATAATTTACAAATTTTTAAATTAAAATTCTTCTTTTTTCCAATTTCTTTTATTTAAAAATGTTTTCTACTCTTAAATTTGAAATGAAATTTTAATGTTTTTATAATCAAAACAATCAGTTTTTTTTTTCAGTAAAAACTTCTTAGAAATTCCTTCCATATATTTATTTTATTTTTTAATGAAAAATTTTTCGTTTCAATATTTGGATTTTTTTCAAATTTTGAAAACCACTTCTGATCGATTCGACTAGAATAATATCATTAATTTACCACAACTCCACTCACTCTGATTTCGACATCTCCTCTTTTAATAGCTTGGAAGAACTCCTTCTTCGCTCGTCCTTTACCATTTCTCTTGAACCCTTTGCCACACCATTCCCAAAAGTTGTCACCGGAATTTCCATCGTCTTGATTGTCTGGCGAATTGTCTCCAGTTCGTTCTTCTTCTTCTGCCTCGTCTTCATCATCTTCTTCTTCTTCATCCTCCTTTTCTTCTATCTGTTTCGCTTTCTCTTCTTTTTTCGCTTCTTCTGATAGTGTTGGTTTAGCAGCAGTTGTAGCAGGCTGGATAGTGGCAGAAATTTGAGGCCGGACAGTCTACATCGAAGAATGAATAAATTACTCAAAATTACGTCGATTTTTTCTAACATTCACTCGGGGCAATTTGCCTTTTACCTTTCGATTGAGAGGTTTAGATTGCGTACCACCAAGGTTCGAGATGGAGCTGAATGGTTTATTGTCATCGTCGTCGTTAATAGATTTTGATTGCTTTGGATGAACTGCAATTGATTTTTCGAAAATTACACATATTCTATCTCGTAATTGAAAATAAATAAATAAATAAATAAATAAATAAAAATACTAAGACGAGCTTACCAGTACTACAGGCATTTGTTTCCATTTTACGATGTGTTTCTTCCTTTTTGATCGTCGGACCGATTTGATCACTCGAGCCATATTTCGTCGTGTCGTCTTTCGAAGGCGCCGAAATCACCTTCCTGCGTTCCTCGCCAGAAATACGTTTCGTTTTACACGCGCAACTCGCATTCTCGCTGCCGATGTTGTTATTTTTATTACAGCACGTATCTGCCGAACAATCTACGAGATGAGAAGCCATATTAATACGTTGATCGATTCGTTCACGTGGAAATTTTCACATAAGTAATCTACTCACCAGCTCCGGACCGACACAGAACATCTGACTCTTCTTTACCGTGCGTTTCGCCATCGTCACCGTCGTTCTGCTTCGCCAGAGTGGTGTATTTCCGCTCCGACGACGAAGACCGTTTCCTTTTATGATGCTTACGGTGTTTATGTTTGTGTTTATGGCGTTTGTGTAACTTCCTAGAGTCCGGATCGTGATCGTTGTCGCCGCACTTGTGGCTTTTTCGTTTGAACGACGAGCCGGCCGAGTCCTTCGTTCGGAGCTTATCTTTACGTTTCTTTTTCAGGTGTCTTTTCTGCAGCGTATTCTAAAGCAAAATGGCATTTCGAGTTGAAAATAAAATATTGTCTTTACGAGTAACTTAGCTTCTCGTAAAAATTACTCGTCGTACCTTGGAATCAACCTGGCACTGGTTTTGTTCACCCTTCTCCTCTTGACGATTGGTTTTCGCAGTCGCTGCTTCGTCTCCGGACGTACTCGGCTCGAAATTCGACCTCGACCCGGGTTCATTTTGATCGAATGACGAAGATCTGGAGCCGGTGTCTTCGTATTCGGCGAACGACTTCCGGCACAACGAACCGACCGCCGAAATTCGACGAGATTCGGGCGATTCGTCGTCGCGACCTGCTCCTTCGGACGACAATGACGGGCTTTTGGGCGAATGCTGCGAAAATTTAGCAAATTTTACAAGAAATTCTTCGGCTGACGGCGTTTCGCTAGAGAAATTCGTCCATTTCGGCTTACCAATTGCTTATCGACGGGAATTTCTTCGAAACTGACGCCGGAAATGCGACGTTTTCTTTTATGGTGATCGTGATTATTATGATATTGCGTTCGATCATCCGGCAAAGTGCCTGAAAGCGTGAAATGGGCGATTAAACGACAAAATTCCGATGGATACGGGATCGAGATGGGGTGGCCATTGCTTACGTCTACTGATCGAGAAATTCTTCGGTAACAATCTGATATCTTTGATGTTGATGCGGCCGCTGTCTCCGTCGTCGAATTCGACCGCCGTAAAGTACTCGTCTTCCGACTCGTCCGACGACGAGAACGAAGTCACAACGCCCGGATACAGCGACAGGTACTGCGACGACCAGAAGGCGCACACTCTTGTGCCATTTTTCAGCGGATGTTTGCCTTCTACTTCCAGTACCTTCGAAAACACATACGTACGTAAATTCAAATAATTCTTTCCGAAGAAAAAAACGAAAAAAAACGCGACAATACTCACCACATCCCTCAAAACCTCCTCTTTCGAATAGATGTGAGTCCGATGACCTCGTTCGCCGTCCAATTTAATACCATACAAATCCGGAGCTCGAACCGCCGATAATTCGCCGGCCCTAAATAAGCCTCCGACCGCGATTAGAACACGTATCGGGTTCCGTTCCACGTCTTCCAACAGTTTAGCCGTGATTCGGAAATCTACGATACGAAAAACACAATATTCGATTCATTTTGAACGTTGCCAACGAATCGAATGAATTCAGCCGGCTATCGACTCGATTTACCGTCGTTGCTGCTATCGCGAGACGCGCCAGTAGTAGCAGCAGCGCCGACCGTGTCCGCGACAGGTGTCCTGGCAGTCGACGAGGTATTCTTGCTGAATTTGTAGCTCGAATTTTTCGTGCTTTTCGACCGCGCTGTAGTAAAGTCGTTGGAGGGAATACGATGGGCGAAACTCGTACGAGGCACGTGATAGTCCGTTTCGTCTTCTTCGTCCGACGCCGACGTGTTTGTAGACTTTTTCGTCTGAAATTGATGCGAAATTTACGGTTCGGCGGATTAATGGGTGAAGTGAAATATATCGAAAAATGTTCGCAAAAGGTATGCTTACCGCGATGTTACTGGTTTTATGGGAAGTGCTGCTGGTGGTGAAAAGGAACGGACAGTCGATGCTGTCGTTTGGCGAGGTCGCTTCCGGCGATGGCGATTCTTGTCTCCAGGTTTTCAGCTGAAAGAAAAAAAAAAATTGAAATTAAATAATCTATAAATTTTGGAAATGAAAAAAACCAAGATGTGAATAAAAATTAAAGATCGATAATTATTTCTTACCTTGGCTTCTGCTTTCAATTTCGGTGTGATTTTAGGTTTACATTCTTTATCGTAAAATTGACTCGAATGTATTGGTTTACGTTGAGATTCCAACATGGCCGACGAAATGTATTCGGAGAATTTCGAGACACCGGTTAAAAAACGTGAAGTTCCTTTACTGAAAATTACAAAAAAAAAAAACATTAATAAAATAATTACTACTCTTCGAACTTGCAGTAAACTTGAGAATAATTTTATGTTATCACTAAAGTCTTATGCTGGACTCAAAAATTTAGGAGGGGAAGGGGGTGGTAAGCTCCCTGATGGAAAAAGGATATAATATGAGAAGCGACTGGAAAAATATTTCGATGAAAAAATTCAAAAGAAAGTGATTATGAAAATACTCGAAAAACTGAGCAAAAATTACGATTAGAAAATGGGAAAATTTTCTCCCTCCCCTTGTTTCCTTGTTTACTCCTTAATTTAGGGGTCAACTTGGTGAAAATTAACGAAACATCAAAAACAACGTAATTCTGAAGGAATGAGAATGTTTCCATCTCTCCCCTCCCCCTCCATTTTGCCCATCTTTCCACTCTGCAAAATCTTCAGGTAGTGGGAGAGAAAATGAAGGAATCGATAGCAAGGGTATTGTCATAATAAAATGAAGTGAAAATTTACCCCTTCATTCCTCCCCTCCCTTTCTTAAACTTTTACCAATGTCATTTCGTAGGGGAGAGGAGGAGAAGGGATAAAATTTCAGAAGAGAAATATGACGATTTACGTACTTCATAAAATGAACCAAATGCCTTTTGAAAAATTTAACCACCCCTCTCTTCCCCCACCTTTCAAAGCTGAATTGTTTGAGGAGGAGAGGGGAAAGGGAAAAAATTGAAAAACAAAGACTGAATTTGATATACAGAAATCCAATCCAATAAAATTATTCACTTCCCCCTATTTTCTCTCCCATCCCTCAAACTTTCACCAATTTTGGAGAGGAGGGGAGGGAAGGAGATAATTTCAGAAAAAGAAAGACAACGATTCACAAAGTCGATAAGACTAACGTAAGTGAAATTACGTATTCAAAATTTTTCCACCCCCTCTCCCCACTTTAAAAGGTTGGATACATTTTTTGGAGGGGAGGGGGAAAGAAAATTGAAAAACCGAAAGTAGCACTTGATATACTGGATATGAAGAGCAAAATCAAACCAACAAAATTTTTCACTCCCCTCCATTTTCTCTGTCTCTCACCTCCCAATCAATTTTGGAGATGTGTGGAGGAGACTGGGGAGGGGGAAAATTTCAGAAAAGGAAGGTAAGGATTCATTCTCCATCTTTCCAAATTTTATGCTTGTCTCCCCTCTTTTCTGAAACTTTTCTACTGAGTGGTGAGAGAGGAAAGGAAAGAGGATAGTTTTGTCTTTCTTGTCGAGCGTATTAAACATTGTTGATTTCTTTTCGAAAACTGTCTCCCTTCCCTTTCGAAAGCAGTAACTCGATGGAAGATTGGAAAAGAAGTGAGGGAGGAGAAGGGAAAAAGAGAATGGAGCTTGCTAAGGGCGTCTAAATGGTCTTATTCTGCATTCAACGTCTCTAACTCTCCATCTGAAGGCATTCGATCGGAAATTCCTGACAATCGCTAAAAATGGCGTGAGAACTGTTCCACTTACTTTTGATTTTTACCGTTGCTCGTCTCGCTGACCGTCTGATTGGCTGGCTCGATTTTTGGATACTTCCTGGGCCGACCAACCTTCCGTTTCTCCGGCAATGGTCTCTTCAATGCGGCCGTATCTTTGTCATTTTCCTCTAGACATCCGCTCTTGTAGAAATTCTTCTTCACTTTCATCGTATAGCTACGCCTCCTATTGTAATCTTCTTCTTCCGAATCGATATCATTTTCGTCGTTTTCATCCGGCTCGGACGACGAGAACCCATCCTGCGAGCCCATACTCGAATTAGAACCGGATAAGCGTAATTTTACAGCAACCAAAAAAATAGATAACTCACCAATTCGTCTCTGGAAACATAAGATCTCTTGGCTCGTGACCCAAACGGCGACTGCAAACGTGATTTCTTACTCGGCAGCAAGGTAGGTGGGCTCAATACGGAGCTTTTGAACGGTTTCGGCGCTTTCGGTACCGACGGGCACATCGGCTCGAGTACAGGAGGGCTTAGATCGCCGTTACTGGTGGTTTTCTCGAACGACGAATCGTTGATCGGATCCAACTTTAGCTTCGGTTTAGGTCTCGTCGATTTGCTCGCTGAGACCGAAGTTGATCGTTGTAGCGACGCAGACGATGTCGAAATCGAGCTTTTATCCGCCGACAGGGAGGGATCGCTGTATTTGCGTGGGCGGCCGGGTCGTCTTTTGATCGGCGTTACGATCGGCTTCGAATCGCAGTCCGGTTCAGAGCCACCGGTCGTCGCTGACGTATCCTTTAACGGCGTCGGTGATCTAGTGTGGGGGAAAATTCGGTTTAGAAATCGGCCGAGAAAATAATTCGAAAAGGAAACGGAGGTTGGTGGGGCAGATACCTGGTCGACGACGAAGATACGCCGGCGTATTTGCCATGCGTCAAACGATCCAGGACTTTGCGAGTTTCTCGATATTTCTTCTGCAGTCGAGCCAGTTCTAGGCGCATTTTCAGTTGATTTCCTTCGTATGGGCTGATCGATCGTTCGTGCTTCGACTCGAATAACCGGCTGCTCTTCGACATGGACGAATCGTCGCTGTTGTATCGATACGAACTGCTTTTCTCATCGCCGAATGAATCGCCTGAAAGGAAAAAAACACCAAATCACAGTAAGATGACCTCGAATGGTCTGAAATTCTATCGCCAAGGTGCGCTAACTCACGTAATCTTGGTTGAAGGGGTTTCTTCTTCGATTCTTTTGAAGAAGCCGATTCGTCGTCTTCGTCGTTCTCCTCGTACAGCCTTTGATCAGCCAAAGCGCACAGAATCTCCAATCCATTGGGTGTGGTCGGGGCCTGACCCGGTTTATCCTTCGCCTTGGCGTCTGGTTCCGCTCCAGCTGCGGCGACCGCATCAGGCTCCGCTTCTCTCACATGTTCGACTTGCTCGATACCATTTAGCAATAATTGTAAGCCGCTAAAATCTGGAGTCTCTGTCGTCTTGGTGGGTATTTCTTTATCGTACGGTGCGGCTTCTTCGTCTTCTAGTTCGCTTTCGGAAGACGACTCGTGATCCGCATCAATTTTCAAACGATTCGACTCGTCGGACGAGTCACTGTCCATGGATTTCTTATCCGTATCGTAGCAGCCGTCCGCGTCGCCTTCGTTCGTTTCCGTTTGGTTGCCGGCATCCTGGACCGACCAAGACTCTTCGATCGATTTGATGATGGTGATTTGCTGATGCTCGGATTGGTCGACCGCCGAAGTCAGATCACCGCTATCGTTGGCAGGATTGCTACTGATGCAGCTGCCCGCGTTGGTGGCCGCCATCGTGGACGTACAGGTCGCGTTCGCTATTTTATACTGCGCCGAGCTTGTGGCGGCGCTGACCATCGGCATAATGCCGGCTCCGCCGGACGCTGAAGTAGCCAGCGCGATACCAGCCGGGCCGAGATCGTTGCGATTGGCGCACGAAGTCGATATTATGAACGAGGTCGAAGATGGCGTCGAGCCATCGGCGTACGAAGACACCACATTGTCCGGCACCGAAGACAGGGTCGACGAGGACGAGGTGGACGTCAGCTGCTGGGCGTTGATCAGGAAAGAAGCGTTGTTGGGCACGAACTGCGGAGGCTGGGCGTTCAGAATGGATTGCGTAGCGGCCGCTTCGGCGCTGATCAGCAGCGAATTGTTGACTTGGTTGAGCAGCGGCGATGGCATCGCGTTTCCGGAGATCTGCTGGATGACTAGCGAACCTGCGAGCGAAAACGTTTCGATTAGTGGACCGAACGCATTTTCCAACGCTGGAGGGTCGACGTGGGAGCACTTACCGCTGCTCGAGATGGTGGAAAAGTGATGCGGTATGTTTACGTTCGAGTTGTGCACATTGGACGAGGTAAGTTGCTGCACCAATGAGAAGCTGGAGTTGTTGGCCGATATGAGCTGCTGTCCGATGGCCGCCGAAGCGTTATTATGCTGCAGCGGAGACGACTTTGCCAATCCGCAAGGCATCATTACACCTGAGCAACCAAATAAACAAAATTAAACTTCGACAAAACGTCACAAGCAATTACATAATTAAACGGTTCGAACTGAACATGAAAATCGACCGATTCAAAACGGTCCAACTCGATTCGATCGCGTCGAATTTACCAAAATCGATAATAATCGATACCATATTTCGGCTAACGACTTCCAATTATTGCTTTACCTGTCGTCAAAAGTCCATTATCCAACTTAACGACGGCCGTGGTAGCCGAAGCGATACCGCTCGGTTTTTGTTTAACGATACCGGCGGCGGCGGCCGGCAGAGCCGAGGTCGCCGCGACTAGATGATCCAAAACGATCGAATACGAAGGCGACGGAGACTGTTGTTGCGAAATAAAAAAAGACTGTTGCGTTTGATGATGATTGGCGGCAGCAGAGCAGGCGGTGGCCGCGGTGGCGGACGTTTGCTGAACGCCACCACTCGGTAATAAAAACACGTTACTTGTACGTTGATGTTGTTGTTGTTGCTGCTGACGTACCGCAGAATCTACACACGTACACAGAAGACACACACAGACGATCGTATAGAAAAACCATCCATTCGATTTGAAATTTTTTGCAATATTTTTTTGTTCGGTTAGGAGAAAAAAAAAAATTCAGTTTTGTTGCCAATCGCCTTTGCCACCATCACCGTCGCGTTCTAGCAATACACCCCCGGTAAGGTACGTCAACGTCAACATGCTCGCCGAGTAATACCTTTCACCATCACCGACACCGACACCGTCACCGTCACCCACGCGTTTACAAGCCATTACATAATAACCAAATAGGCTGGCTTTTATCAAAGTTTAATATGATACGTACAGTACGTACTACGTAGCTATAGCTAACGTGCATACGTAAGTACATCGTCATGGTTAAATAGCTACAAAAACGCGAGTATCAGTAAGTATTATTAGTCATTCAGCCAGAGTCGAATTCAACTCGTCAGATGCGATGAATCATGTCAATAATTCAGATAAAATTATGAACAACATTATCGTCATATTTTTCAAACATCGACTCGTTTTCATTATTCGTGAAGGACGACGTTCCATGCGCCGAAGGGTGGAGAGACATCAATATTACAAAAGGAGAGTCCAAAATTAGAAGTTGCCACTGCTCGATATACCGAATTACCGAGGGTACTGGTGGGAAAACAGAAGAAAAGGAGTACATTATTCGACGCTATTCTTTTATAAAATTTTAATTTTAATCGACAAATTCCACTTCGAAAAGTATTATGCATATGTGTACGTAAATCGATGGATTCGCGCGAACATTTCGATATTTTTTTTCATTTGTGAAGTAGACCATTACTCTAAATCGACCGATTCTAAATTATGAACCCGAATATCTCAAATTCTGGAAGGCGCATGTCAGCAATACAATTTTCCAACAGTTATTTTTTTCAAAAATTTTTTCTTTTTTTTTTTGGAAAATATTTCTTAGAACATTATCCATTTTTTTTTGAAAATTTTCTTAATAATTTTTTTTAATATACTATCTTAAAAATCAATTTCCTTTTTTTGAAAATTTGCAACTTTTTTTTTGTTTTTGAAATTTTTTTTTAGAATTTTTTTTCTATTTTTATGCCTCTTAAAATTTTCAATCATTTGCTTTTCTTTAGAATTTTGCAATTTTCTATTTTTATGAAAATTTTGCAATTTTTGTTTGAAAATATTAATTTGATAAAAATTTACTTTTTTATAAAATTTTTTTTTCAATTTTCTTCCTTCGTAAATTTTTCAATTCTTGAATTTTTTTCAATGTTTTTTTGTTGTTTTTACAAAATTTCATAACTCGAATAACTATTTAATTTTTTCAACTTTTCATGTTTTTCAAGCTTTTTTCGCTTTTCATCAGTATTTTTTTTTTCTTTTTGGTTTTTTCTACACTTCAAAGTTTTTCGATCAATTTTTAAAAGATTTTCAATTCCAAAAATTCAAAATATACCCATCCTACCCACGTTTTTGGAAATTTTCACAAAATTTAATCTTTTTTTTTTCAATTTCAAATTTTTTGTCTTTTGAAAATTTTTAAAAAGTTTAAAAAATCTTCTTTGAATTTTTTTCCATTTTTTGTGATTTTTCAAAATATTTTTTCAGATTTGTTTTTTTCACTCTGGAAAATTTGAAATTTTCAAGATTTTGTAAAAATTTCTCATATTATTTTGAAATTTTCCAATTTTTATGGTTCATATTTTTCAATTTTTTTTCTCATTCTCAAGTTGATTGAATTTTTTGTTATCACTTTTTACAAGCGCAAACCCAATGCATCCATTTCTAAATAAGTCATGCTCGCGTAGGTACTTTCAACTCATTACTCACCAATTTGTCCGGTCGGTATGAGAATGTACTGGCCGGAGACGGAATCCCTGGCGATTTGATACCCGCCGCACGTGGACGGCACCCCGGTAGCTATTTGAGATTCCAAAGATGCGCCTGCAAAGTGAACCAACGAGAGGTAACCAACCTATTATAAAATTGGGCAATCAACCAAACCGCTTTATTAACCTGTATAAGAATGCCACTGAGATACGGCCGCATGCTGATGCGGTATCGCCAACGACGACTGGGCAGCCGTCAATGTCTGCGCTGATTGCTGCGTTTGGGCCGGAATGGTGATGGGTAACGGTGCACCGGAAGTCTGTTGCGTTTGGGTGGGTTGCTGCTGGGCTATGGACATCGGTAACGTGGCTGTGCCCGAAATGCCGGCTGTCTGCGTCGACCAGAATGGCTGCAGGTTGGTGACTGTCGGAGCCATTTCGCTGACGTGTTTCGAAGGGCAATTCATCGATTCGGTGATCACTCCTGCGATGACGGTGCATATTATTAAAGGTTTCGTTTCACGGGGTTGGTGGTGTGGCGTGGTGTTAAACTTACCGAGTGGAGCGGTCGCGAATCCGCTGGAGAGGATAGTCGAATGACAAGGTATCACAGACGAATACGACGCCGACGACGAAGGCGCCACGACGGCCGCCGAACAAGAAACGCTGCCGGTATCTTTGTAGGCGGTCGTCGTTTGCTTATTTAGCACGGCTTCCGAATTCGCCACGTATCGCTGTCTAGCTATAGCGATACCGACCGGAATACCAGCGCTGCTTAACGTAATACTCGTACTGGCGGCTATTAAAAAGTATCGAGGGAAAAAGTAAGTAAACAGAACAAGTCAAAAATCAATCGGCGAACGCCTCAACTCACCGAGGGTGTTGGCAAAAGATGATCCGACCGAGTTTGGAATCAATCCAGCCCCGGTACTGGTACCGTTCGAGCTGATGGCCGGCGTCGTTGACGTAGCACTCGCCGAAGACGCAGCCACCACGGTTA
The DNA here is from genome assembly GCA_900065295.1 of Paracoccus marginatus. Taxonomy (NCBI): domain Eukaryota; kingdom Metazoa; phylum Arthropoda; class Insecta; order Hemiptera; family Pseudococcidae; genus Paracoccus; species Paracoccus marginatus. Next base: position 13,402 of record FIZT01036409.1, read on the forward strand.
CCATATTCGATTTGTGCGCCAAATCGTTCTGCTGCGATTTAAAACCAGCGTTGGGCAAACTCGAAGACGGGTCTCCGCTTCTATTGTATAAACTACTCGTTGTGATTTCGGCTACTTGACAAGGAGTAACGTTGACATCCTTTTTCATAGCAATGGGCCGCAACGAAGTGCGACTCTTGGCTTCAGCTGGGCCACTAGCCGCCGAAGTCACCGCGCTTGTGGCTACGCCACCCGGTGCCACCGAAGATGACGCGAATGATGTACTGTTCGCTGTCGTTATGGTTGCCGAATCGATACTCGTTGAAATATCTGTGCAAGAATTTTAGAAAAATTTCAGTTTTCCTTCTTTTGTGTGGGGGGAGGGGGGAGTTGAAAACAATTCAGATTTTTTTCACTTCTTGAGGGGATCAGCATTGTTGATAAAACCTCCAGAACTTTTGAGAAAATTCCACAATTTCTAGGCAACTTCTCAAAATTTTTAATTTATAGAAAAATCTGAATTGGGGAGGGGATCTCAGAATTGTTGGGAAATCCTATAATTTTTTAGAAAATTCCAAAATATCTAAGCAAATTCTCTGATGGGAAAATTCTCAAAATTTTTGGAAAAATCTGGATTTCGGAGTGGGGGATCTCAGAGTCAGAATTGTTGGAAACCCCCGTAACTTTTGGAAAAATCCCAGAATTGTTTTAGGGGAAAATCATACAGAATTGAAGAAATCTCAGAACATGGAGAAAAAATATCCGAATTTTAGAACGCATTCCAGATTTTCATCTTTTTTTGAGGGGTTTAGTATTGCTGATGAAATCGAAGAATCCCTAAGAAAAATCTCAAAATTCTTGAATTCTAGACTTCTTTGCGGGGGAGGGGTTGCAGATAGTTGGGAACAGTTCAAATTATTTTCTACTTCTCGAGGGGATCAGCATCATAAAAATTTTGTTTGAAACTCCTAGAACTTACGAGAAAATTTCAATATTTCTGGGCAAATTCTCTAAACTTATGGGAAAATCTCAAAAATTTTGGAAAAATCTGGAATTGGGGGTGAGATTTCAGAATTGTTGGAAAATCTTAGAACTTTTGAGAAAATCCCAGAATTTTTTATAGAGAAAAATTACACACACCGACTGAGGAAATCTCAGAACTTGAAGAAAAAAACATTCGACTTTTGGAAAACATCCAAGATTTTCTTTCTTTTTTGAGGGGATTGCTAAGTGTCGATGAAATCCCAGAATTCGTAGGGAAAAATCTGAGAATTCTCGTCAAAATTCTTCCCCCCCCCCGAGGGGATCAGTACTGTTGATAAAACCCTAGAACTTTTAGGAAAATCCAAGAATTCCAGGGGGGAATCTCAGAATTATTGAAAATCCCAGATTTCTTGGGAAAATCCCACAATTTTTCAGTAGGAGGAAACCATTTACAGAATCATTGAGAAAATATCACAATTTTAGAAAAATCCCAGATTCTCTTTGGGGAGGAGGGGGAGTCTCAGAAAATTGGAAAAAATTCTAGATTTTCTAAATCCCAGAATTCCAAGAGAAAAATCCTAAAACTTTGGAGAAAATTCCACAATTTCTAGCCAAATTCTCTAAATTCATAGGAAAATCTGTTTTTTTTTTTGGGGGGGGGGAGGAGGAGGAGATGAGGTAACAACATGATTAACATGAGACCAGGAAAGCGAACAACTCAACGACTGAACTCCAACTGTTTATTTTCTTTTTTTCTACGTACTTACACCAACCCCGTCTTCTATACCTTATTGCATTGGAGGAGAAGGGGGGTGAGAATCTCAGAATCGCTGGGAAATCCTAGAATTTCTAAGAAAATTTCGCAATATCTGAGCAAATTCTTTGATGAGAAATTCTCAACATTTTTGGAAAAATCTGGATTTTGAGGGAGAGGATCTCAGAATTGTTCTTAGGGGGAAATCAAACAGAATTGTTGAGGAAATCTCAGAACATGGAGGAAAGATATCCGAATTTCAGAAAACATTGCAGATTTATTTCTTTTTCTGAGGGATTAATAATTGTTGATAAGATCCCAAATTTCTCTTGGGGAAAAATCATAGAATTGTTGAAAAATTCAAAACCTTTTGGGAAAATCCCAGAATTTTATAAGGGGGAAATCATAAAGAAATGTTGAGAAAATCTCAGAACTTCGAAGAAAAATATTCGAATTTCAGAAGAAATTCCAGATTTTCTTCTTGGAGGAGGAAGGGGAAGGTCTTAGGATTTTAGAAAAAATTTAATTTTTCTTTCTTTTTTTAGGTGATTAGTATTGTTTAAAATATCCCCAAAAAAATCTCAGAATTGTCGAAAAATACCAGAATTGGTAAGGGGGAATTCCCAGAATTCATGTAAAAAATCCGAATCTCAAAGCTTCCCTCCCGAAAAACTTCGCCAAACGAAACAACCCTCATTTGAAGTGCTGTAAATTGCAATACTATATCACAGACGAGCAGGCGAAAAAAAAAACCATATTCAGCATCACTCTCTCAAATCTCATTCGTATTTATTCAATTTTTCGCCCTCAGTCTTACGTCAAAAAAAATCTGAGAAAATAAAATCTTACCAGATTCCGGAATGGACGTAGATTGAGTCCAGTTCGACGTACCACTACCGAAGGCTACACAAACCGGCGTATTAGCATTTCGTTGATCGACAACCGGAGCGAACAACGCACCAGCACTAGCCTCATTGGCTCCTGCAAAGGTCTGGGCTTCGTATATATTCGATCCAGTACAAGGGACATTAGCACCTGTTCAAAAATGAACCCATCACAATTACAACAGAACTATACAATTTCACAAAATAAAAATAAAAATAAAGGCTAATCCAATAACCTAGAAAATCACGACCCAAAGGAAAAAGCCTTTCCATCTAGAAAAATTGTATTACGAAAAAATAATAATATAAAGTTTCGCAATCGTAATAAAAATCGCCTTTCTAAATGTCAAGAAAAATATTTACCGAGCGCCACTCTCGCCAGTCTCGGTACTCGAGAGAAGATAAACGAAACCCATTTAATAAAAGGATGCCTTATCAAAGAGACTGACAACGGCGAGGCAATAAATTTAAATTTCACGCTACTTTACTTCTCTCTATCTTTTTTGCTCGTTTACCTTTCTCTTTGGCTGGTTCATCGTCAACTACACCTACTATATGGTACCTATACGATGCGATACGCAGGTAAAAACAGCGATAAAGGTTATCTATTATTTTCTTCCTCGGTTAAACGTCTCGGCTTTTATTTTCGCCAATTCGCGATGCCAAGCAAAGTGGCTGACATCTAGCGGAATTTCGCTTAAGCTTCTGAAACGGGGATACTGTATAATTTTGTGATAACAATCTTGGTTTTTCCCTCGTAAATAAATGGTTTTTACCGCGTAAAACGTGCAACAATATTATCAGATAATCACAGTATCCCCGTTTCAGCAACCTCACACTAGCGAACCTAGCGAGCTTGGCATCGCGAATAAAAACATACATCAGCAGGTGGGAATTTTCAGATAAAACAAACCCTCTCTATTGTAATTCTACCCTTTTTCTGTTTCACTCTCTCTTCCTCCTCTTACACTTACCCTACTTTCATGGAGAGAAAAAATAAAAAGTAAATAGAATGAATTTAATTACCATGCGTTGAATTTAGGTTCAGGGCCAGAGTTAGCCCATTATGCGTCCAAGATGGTCTAACTTGAGATGTGTTCAAAAATAAAGTGGGCGGATCCGTCATAAAAGTGTTATCAGATTGAGATTTTTTATTTTCCGGCAGATGCTAATGAGCGATATGTCTCGAGTGGAGAGTGAATTTCATTGCTTAAAACTGCAACAAAAACATATAAAGATGACGATGAAATTTAAATTGAATCGCGTTAGTCTGAAAAATACGATGAATGATGATGAATGCACTTTCTGTATTTTTTTTTTCAATTAAAAAATGGGAAGGGGCAAGGTCCAAACTAAACATTAATGTTCTAAAATGAAAATAATTCTTGAAAAAGATGGAAATCTTCGATCAAATGATTGCACGAAAATCGAACTTCCCATATCGTACAAGACGATGTTTAAATACCACACAAATAACGCTGACGAAAGGAAAAAACATATTAGGTATAATGCTAAGTACATCTGCATACCCAGACGAGAAATTTGCTGACAAATCAAAACGTTCACCGGAACAGCCAGTTGTTGTGTCCGACCACCCTAATCTTCGTCTCTCCCAATACCTATAGCTGATTTCGAATGCGTAAGACCGAGTGAAACAGATACTGCTTCTTGGAAGCCATAATTTATTCAAATAATCAATAATATTGCAGATGATTACGATACGATAGACATTGAACCGGTTACTTTTCATTTCGCAGCGTAATATTACGCTGATGTAGCAAAAACACACGATTAGATAGCCGAACGGTAGGATTTTTCCAATTGTTGAAATTATCAACAATGGAAGAATTAAGCTGCATTATCGAACACTCGAGATTACAATTATTCAACTCCCTGTCACTTAATTTTCACTTACGATGGCTATAATTCACAAGAACGAAATTATGAGGAACACAATTCGCCCACATCGGTTGTCCAAATATACATCATTTTGAACAAAAAAAGAAAAAACGCTGGGGACGGTACGATCGTCTCTAAGATAGGGGCTACCTCTCTTGAAAACATTAAAATTATCTTTTTAAATATCCCAAAATATTATTAAAATCGAAAAATAATACCACTAGAATAAAAATAATAATATTTTCAATATCGAACACTTACCCCAAACACATAACCATAATTCCGCTCAATTTTATCAATCGGTGTGGTAAAAACTCTTTAAAAATTGGCATGAAATTGTCGATAATTACTGCACTTGCATAATATCACAATTATCGCGATAATTTCGATTTCATTCTAGTCGAGTAGATGCATCGGTCAACTTCACAATGCAAATCCATCTTCGACCAAAGGGCTAAAAAGCAGTTTGCAATGTTCTCACGAAACGGGTTCGTGTACCGCGAAAACACGACGAAAGTTGACGAAATTTGTACCGCGAGTACAATAACACTTTGAAAGTTCAACCGTGACGAGTCACATTTCCATAAATTGAATAAAATTAATAATTTAACGAAAAAAGGAATAACAAATTTTAACAAAACTGTAGACGCGAAACCATGATAGCAAATTGCAATACAAAATAAACACTGCCCGCAGTGTTGCCACTTAACTTACCACCCGCTGTGATTTTTGGCTTCGGACGATGGACTTTTTGAGCGACATTGTTTTGATTTTCTGAGCCGAAAAAAAGCGTTGCGTATCTAAGGTTTTTTATCTGTGAATTTTTTTCCAAGATTCTTCTGTGATGTTTTCAATTCTGTTACACAACGAAAACAAAAATCTTTTGAAAAATAATAATTTCGAAATTTCATGTTATGATTTAGTTTCCGATTTACTGATTTTGATTACGTTACAATGAATTTACAGAGGACTGAATCGCTAACCTACTAAGTAAGTCCTCTACCTCAGAAAGCAACCTTACATTGCTCGTTTCTCGATCCTTCGGTGTGAGAGTTACGATCATTGCTCGTCTCAATTCTTTTCCAGACCACTGTTTCGACGAACGCGATTCCTCAAATTTACTTTCACTCACTTACACACAAGTTTCCGTCTGCTTACGTACAAGCAACGACTGCAAAATTGAGTCCTCTACGAAAGAAAACAAACGAAACCATTCGTAAGTACCTCATCCACAAAGATTCTTCCAATTTGATAACAGATTGGCTAAATTCCACTCACATATTACAGCCCAATGGTTTGGCAAGTACAAGATACCTTGAAATTGATTAACTTGTACCGGACCGTACCGGAATTATGGAATCCAGAACACGCAGATTACAAAAACCGAACAGCTCGACGTTCGGCGTTAATGAAACTGGCCGAAGGTATGGATACATCTTGCGCCGAAATCGAGAAAAAACTGCGCGGTATACGAACTCAATTTGCTCGCGAACATGTCAGAGAGGCTTCAGGCAGTAAATCTATCTGGTTCGGGTATCAGCCTCTCTCATTTCTGGCCAAAGGTCGAAAATGTATTTTCATGGACGAAACGCAGAATGTAAGTAAACATGAAAAACGTGTACTCGACGTACGTACGTAACCGTAGATATCGACACCAACTAATTTCTCTTCTTTTTTTCAGGAGTCTTGGGAATACGAAAACATCGACGCTGAAATAGTAGAATTTGTCACTCCTGACGAAAGCGACGTCGGCAGCACCGTATCGGGGAACGAGGAAAAAATTCGTTACGTCAATCCCGAACAAATAGTTTCGAAAAGATCTCTAGACGACATTAAAGTAGATGATTGTAAAAAATGTAAAACTTCGTCACTCGCCAGTTATACGCCGAGCTCTGGAATACCCGACGAGTACACGTCTTTCGCCCACTGCGTTGTACACAAATTACAGAATATTAAAAGTGCTCGAGCCAGATCGATCGCCCAATATTACATAAATTCCATATTGTTTCAAGCCGAAATGACCAATTACGACGAAGAGTACGAGTTCGAACTTCCTAAAGATTTTAATTTGTTTCGCAAAATTCGAAATACAGAATGAGTCATTCAGTGTGTGTATGTACTTTGTCGTTAGTTTGTTCATGTCGAGCCACCGATTACACGAATAGAAACCGAACGGAAAATCGAGTTCGTCGAATGAGTAGAAAAATCGATCATACGGAATGCGATGATTTTAAACGTTCAATTTAAGACAAGCTAAAAGCTCATCAGAGGAAAACATCGATCAGTAGGCTCTTACTTGGAATTTCGAAGACACCGATTTCGAACGACCGACGAATATTATCTTCGATATTCAAACGACGGGTTTCAAATCTATGTAAATCTTCGTAGCGAAAATCTCACAGAACTTCGTCAGTCCTGAGAATTGAAATGGAAACAACAATTGAGAAATTAGGAGTATGTACCACAGTTCATTGATTGTTAAAAAAAAATAAAATTATAAATAAAAAATTCGATGATTACTTAGATTAAAACACGTACAAACTTTGTAAGATATGGATTAAATTTTAAATAAATGATCGCCTGATAACATCACTTTGTTATCGCTCATCAAACGTTCGACCGCAGCAGCGAGTTCTCCACCTTCGAAAGCTTTCTCATGAGCGGCTAAACTTGAGTTAACGTGATCGACAACTTTAGTTAACGTCAATACGTTCGTATTCTCTGTAGTGTACAATCGGCCCAGCGAATTTTGGAATGTTTGCAACCTGCAAAACGAGTCAAACGAAGTTGAAAAATCTCGTGTTTTCATTGATATATTTTTAAATCTCGAGAAGTTACCTTTCGGTTGAAATGGAAGTGGGTGGTGGTAAACGTATCACTCTCGCTACTTGAGGCTGTGATCCACCAGTTGACATTTCTAATTCCAGATTTTGAGAATCGAGACCAACAGAGCTTTCGTCAAAATCATATACATCCCTTTGCTGTAAAAATCAACACATTCTTAGTACAGTAATTCGAAAACAGAATGCTATTCCTTAATTGCGACGTACAGTTCGGGTTCTTTTGCGAGGTCTGGCACTGTCGTCACCGTTCGTATCTGCAACAGGAGCTTCCGGTTCATCTTCTTCGTCAGTACCGGCCATAGAACCTTCTTGCACGTCGTCGTTTTCGTTACGACGCCTCTTTTTATGAGGCTTAGGTTCAACCTTGAATCAAAACATCGGGCTGTTAATTCACGACGTAATTTTACGTACTCGACATTAGACGTATTATACTGACTTTTTTGAAATAAGCATAATCAACTAGTTCAATGGCAGTTTCTGCATCTTCAACTTCGATATTACGCGATAATCTGGCCTTGGCGTGAGCTGTAGCCAAACGAATCAATGTTTCTAGCGTTCTTACAGTGACAGGTTGTGTCTGGTAAGTACAAATATTCGATTAATACATCGTCGAGCTCCCAAAATACAACCTAGATTATATAGACGTATCACCCACCCTAGCAGTATCGTTTGGTCTGCTATCTTCGCTGCGTAATCTAGTATAAGCTTCAGCTATTTTCTCAGATGCTTCTTCGGTCAACACGGGTTTCAAGAATTTCACCGCGAAACTGATATACTTCCTCATGAATTGAACGGTTAAATATTTATCCGAACGACTTCTCGTCGCTCCGTGCAACAAGGCGTCATATTTTTCGTAAATTGGCGCCGTCTGCTCTTCTAGGGTCAGCTCTTCGACGTTTTGTGTACTCAACATGTCTACAGCGTTACCGAAACTCAAGACTGCACCATCTTGTTCTCCGGCTTTCCTGTAAAATAATACGAAATCATAACCGAGATAAAATGGTAGAATAATCTACAGACAGTTTAGTCGTACGAATGGATAAAGTATACCAACCTGAACCTATGCATTCGTACAACGTGATCGGAGATTCGTTCATCGATTTCTTTATCGACTTGATCGAGCATGACGAATAGTAAATCGAATCTAGACAATAAAGAATCTTGCAGGCCTATATTCTTCATAGGTGGTTCGTAAGGATTATACTGAAAATCGAACAAAATACCGTAGATCATTTCATCTTTACCAAACGAATGCATTGTTCAACTTGAGTCTTACTTTTCCGTAAACTGGATTCGCAGCAGCTAAAACCGAACACCTGGCGTTCAGTCTAGCATGTATTCCAGCTTTAGATATGGTTACTCGACCTTGCTCCATAACTTCGTGAATGGCTGTTCTATCCATATCGGACATTTTATCAAATTCATCGATGCACACAACTCCTCGATCGGCCAACACCATGGCACCGGCTTCCAATCTAAATTATCGTACCACTGAGATTCGTTCGATTATAATTTATCTATTTCCAAAGTGACTCTTTACCTTCGTTCACCGGTTTCCGAATCTGTAGTGACAGCTGCAGTTAAACCGACACCGGAACTGCCTCTGCCTGTAGTTGGAATAGCTCTCGGAGCTGTACACAGTACGTATCTCAGCAGTTGAGATTTTGCTACGCTAGGATCGCCGATAAGTAATATATTTATATCTCTGTAAACAAATCAGCGAGTGTTAATCGAGCTTCAGCTCCAAATTTGTGACATGACGCGAAAAGTAGTTGTGATATTCACCCTCTGAGTCTAGTCCCATTTGGTAGAACTTTCTCGATACCTCCGAGTAACATACAGAGGATGGCTTTTTTAACGTATTCGTGACCGTGAATCGACGGAGCTAACGATTTACTCATTAATTCGAACATATTTTTAGTTCTCGCCAGCATTCTGCAATTTCTAACATCTGTTTTGGTCAACTGGACCATACCGGCTTCCGAACTCAAAAGGGTAATATGATTAGCGATTAAGATTGTCCTGCGAATTTGTATCACGTCGATTAATCTATTTTAATATTCAAATCGAAGTTAAATTCGAGCGAACACGTACCTGAAAGACCCGGAGGTAAAATTTCCTTGTTTTCCAGGCAAGCAACGGTATGTACCGACAATCTGGACCCGATCTCCCGGTTTACAAGTATCAACTAGGTCGTTATCACAGACAACGTCAACGGAACGAGGTAGCTGTCCGGCTGGTGACTTTTCGGGCATTTCTTGAATGGTTAAAGTTTGATGGTCTTTGTACGAGGATAAACCGTACTCCGTTTCTAAAATATTTCCGTCGTCATCCTGTACGTAAATAGAAATAACCTCATTACGATCTACCAATATTAGATTAATGCGGACGGAAAGAAAAAACACACCTTGGTCGGGTACACACTAGACGAAGGAAAAGCATCGAACGAAGTAAGATCTGTATAACGTCTCTCTATCGTTTTAGCCGTCGCTGGGCAATAATGAACGCTTTTGACAACTTTGGGAAACACCATCGAACCTTGAATATCATATGAAATCACTTAGTAACTCGATCAAAATACGAATACAAAAAACAAATTGAAACACTTACATTTGGTCACGATTCCTTCCAAACAAACCATATTCCCTAAGAATCTCGAAGTCAACGTTCTGGGGGTAACATGTCTGTTACCGAAACTACCTTCGAAGGAGACGAAGAATTCATCGTGATCGGAAGCGTATTTCGTATTCAGACTGCTGACGTACTCGTGAAGAGCTTTTTGAAAAGCGATTTGTTCGGGAAAGGCTGTTTTCAGTAGTCTGAAAACGTAACACAATGTAAACAATTGACCATCTAGATATTCGATAAATATGTAAATATATATAACTCACTCGAAGGTTCTTTTTGGATTTTTGGCGCGTAGATCGTTGACATTAACGGTAATTCTGATGCGTTCTTCATCTATCATGGTTTTTACTTTGCTGTGGTAGAGGTCTTCGCCTTCCTGGAAACCACAAGAAAGAGGTAGAAATAAGGCATACATTTGGATAATATTGTACAGTGAATTGATCAGTTACTTCGTCGTCTAGAAAATCCAGATACTCTCGTTGTATTTCTCTCGCTTTATGGTCCAAATCTGCTTCGTCCATGATGAATAATTATCCGAATGAGTACGATTGGAACACTATGAACAGTTGGAAGGTAACGATGGATACACAAACAAATTAATGAGTTTAGAACGCGAAATATCATAAACTCAGTACGAGTTAACGCGCAAATTCTCTTTTCAATTCATAATTCAATATTTACAAAACTATTTACGACTATTTTATGAAAAATACAACGTATTATATTGTGAACTCGAGTTAGTCAAGTCCTTTTGGTCTTGGTTTATTTTGCCGCCAATGCCAATAAAATACCCTTTTCGGCATTCATAACGAGGAACACGAGTGAATTATTTCAGCTAGCGCACTCTATTATTGAAAACGAGAGTCATCGAGATTCACAAACGAACGACCAAAAAAAAAACATTAAAACTCAATTTTTATTTTTTTAATAAACTTCACTCAATTATCCTTTTCCTCACATCAAACTTCAAAGGATCGAAAGAATCTAAAAGAAAAATAATTGCGTGTGCTGTTAATCATTATAATATTACCCAAAATTAAATGAGCTAAAACCTTTAAAAAAAAAAACGGACTTTCCCAAGTTGTTTCAAACTTTAAAATGAAACAAACACGAAAATATTAAAAATAATTGAAGTTCTATTTTGTTCGAGAGCTAGCCACAAATGTCGTACGTACATAACTTTTTATTATGAATGCACAAATATTGGTATACATTATTATTTAAAAATGGTACGTAAAATCGTAATTGGTAGTTGAGTATCTATTCAATTGATGATAGGTACTAAAATAAGCAAGTAAAATTAAGATGTAGGTAACTAAATAACTAAGATGATAACAAAAGCAAAAATTATAACAATAAATATAAAATGAACGTTAACTGCAATAATTATTAACAAAATAGATACAATGAGAATGACAGGTTTTTTGTGATGTTGACACAATATTATTACATATGAAAGATTAAAATTTTTCATATTTTATATCAAGCGTTTTTTCCCATTATTTCATTTAAAGGAGATCCATGCCAACAATGGAGGAATACTCGATTATATTATCAATATTATACGAACATTTATAATGCGAATAAAAAATAAAAACATTTGGTCGTTTAATATTTGAAAATTTTTATTCAAACTCGGATATCAAATAAAACAATCAAACTCGTCCTCCTTGGACTCTTCACCGTTTAAAAAAAAACAAAAACAAAAAAGAGGCAGACGAATACAAAATATGTTTCAATTGTGTTTTTGCAACGTACCTACACTCAGCACTAACTCCTGATGAGAGCTATCGAGTAGATGCTCCTCAACCAGTTTCGTACATTTATCTGCACCATTCTGGATACTCTGAGTACCACCGGCTGCGGCAGCATCTTCCTTTCTATCCTGTCCAAATTTCAACTCGTCTTGCAGATCGAATTCGTCGTACGACATCATCAATCGACTATCGCCGAAATCCGCCGAATCCCTAAACGTTAACGTGGATTTCAACCTGGACAGCTGCTCTTCGGTAATGTAACCGTGCGAAGGTCCGGCATTCTGGGCACTGCCCGACGCCGCATTTCCGGCCGGCTCTTCGTTCGAACGTTCGTTCAAGTACTCGAGACTGCTATCCAAACTGGGCAGATTCTCGAAACTATTCGAAGACTGCTGAAAGTCAATAAGATCTTCCTCGTGCAACGGCGACAATTCCCTCAGCGTAGACAGAGTGTCGCTGGCCGCATCGTCGATAATCAGGTCGGGCACTTTATCGTCGCCTATTCTCCTCTCGTGAGGCCTAGTCGCGATCGAGACCCGCTTCTTGTTCTCCTTCAGCAACGTAGCTTGCTGCTGCTGGCTCTGCTCGAACAACAGGAAATTCTGCGCCCGGAACGGTAAATGCTTGTAGTACTCTAGATGAGCCTTATCGCTGGCCAGGTACGCGTGCCTGTTCAATTGGGCCGCATCCGATAGCGTGACCGTCTTGTTTTTGTGCCGGTGCTTGAATCGTTTTCGCATACACTTGGTCGGGCAGAAACAAAACAAGATGCGTAAAAAGCAGCAAAATGTACCGCAGCCGATCATCGTAGGTCCGATCAACCGTAGCTGTACCGTTTTGAAGCCTTTCTCGCCGGTACCTACGAAGGCGATGACTAGACCGAGAGCTACGGCGCACAGGCCCACGTACAGCAGCATATTGGCGGCGGCATCGTACTGACGGTGTAGGCCACCTCGTAAATCCTCCGAGCTGACTACTCCCAACGGGGTATCGTGTATCTGGAAAACATTATCGAGATTATGTTTTGCTATTTTTCTGCCCCCCCCCTGAATGCTACAAAATGATCGAGATAATGTACTTTGTTTCGTTTCGCCCATTTTCGTTGAGCTTCAGCCGAAATTCTCAATTTTCCCTGCGAATGCTGAGACAACAAAGGTGGTATCAATTCGCTGCTCGGTGATAGGGCGCCCCTTTTCTCACGATCAAACCATACTACCGATGATTTGCCCTGAAACAAAAATAATTTGATAGCAACGTACATTGCGAATCCGTCAGCCACTTCACTTCTCCTCCTGTCGTGTAATTCAATACGTGAAAAAACAACAGGTCGGTTAAGTTGCCTATACGGTTCGCCGTAAATCCGCTACTAGTTTACCCGTACTTACCCATGTCTGCGGGGGATACATGGGAAACGGGGCGATATGTTTGGTGGCTACATGGCTGGGTAAGTCGAACCGAGTTTTACCGAAATTCTTTTTATTCTGACGTAATTTTTGCTTCTCTCTTACGTAAACTGCCGCTTGAACGCTGGCACTCGTCATGATGATGCTCGGAACACGAGTGGCGGTCGAATAGTTCGCTCAACGCCACGTCTGGCATTCTGATTTTATTCGCTTTTCTAAGCCATTTTGCAAAAATCGCGTTTCAACTTCTCCGGTTCGTCGATACGAGTTTTGTAATTATCAAAATATTCGCTCATTTATGACGAATAACGACGTGAGACAACTACATTGCAGAGGAAAATGAATAAAAAATATTGTGGGCCGGAATAATGGCCGAAGTGGCGGAGAAAAAAGGTACATTGTTGCGCCTTTAACTACCTATTTTTACATTACACTATGGAGACCATAATAAGGAGAAAAAAATTGTAAAAAAAATAGAAAAATACGTAGGTCAAGCCACATTACTTAAACAATAAGAACAGGTGAGCAGCACATACAATATACACATAAATTGACGTATTTCGTACAGCCATAAAACCCCGAACCGATGCCAAGACCGCTAGCAGCTTATTTATGACACTATCAACGCCGCCATAAACATTGTTTACGACAGATTTGATACCAATAATAAGGCTAATCGAGCGAAAAAAAAAAAACATATCACATACCTAGACCTACTGGTTACTGTCTCAAATATACGCCCTCAGATAAGGCGCACATCGCTTCGATACCTACAACTGGGCCGAATTAGTACCCAAACACGTCGCAATACTAACCTCTAAGAGCTGCTCATGAAGGCTATAATCTATAGGGCCTCCTCTGCTGTGCAAATCCGTACAGCTGGGCAGATGAGAAGGCGACAAGAATCCGCTGGAGGCGCTGCGCATATAGTGGTAGCCTTCGGCGCAAGCCGGAGCATGCTGATGCTGCAACTGGTGAAAGCGTTTGTTGAACTGCTGATGGATATTCTCGCTGGTGTGGTGCTGCTTCTGTTTACGACGGGCTTGCCGACTGGCCAGCGTGCCTCCGGCGGCCGCTGCGTACATTTCGAGTTGTTTTTTTCAGCGGTCGAGGGCAGCTGAGGAAAGTTACGCAAAAGTTGACTCTTTGAGGCGAACTGCAGATCGGGATGGATTTAAATGGTGCCGCGTCCGAGTGGCGTGATTTGTTGTCTGGGACTATGGAGACGGTTTCGTAATCGATGCTTTTTCCTCATTTGATTTCTTCTAATTTGGATATTCGTAACGGAGTCGGAACAATGGGCAGATTTGTCATGCATTCTTCCCGACGACGAGCATCTCGTTATTCGTGTATCTGGATCAAATAATATAGACATTGGTTGCTAAGTACGAGATCACGTAATACTGGGCAGATTAGTAGGTACAGTCCTACATTTTTCATTAGGTAAATTTGTAATTAGACAACAAAAGCGATAGTAGGAATTTCATGGTGTACCTTTTACCTTCGTGCTTAAAGTTATCTAATACCGAACAGAAAAAACCACACCAATTTCCCAAGCACAACAAGTACCACAAAGCCTATTCAACTACGAGAGTCATTTATCAACAATGATGATCTATACTCGAGGGATGAATCTAATCGTAAACGAATAAAATATCTACACTCTAAATAATACAGTGAAAAATTCACAAATAGCAGCTAAAAATACCAACTTAAATTCTACTCGCTACGTTTAATTAAAAATAGGTACCTACCTATAATATACAAAGTACAAACTTGGGGCAATGGCGTGTAATATGATGAAAGTAATAAGATAGGTTTGATTGAATTACAGCCCTACTCGATATCAAATTGACAACTTCACGTTTAGCTCATCGATCAAGTTTTAGTAATTTTGTAAAAATGTGTTTTTCTTTTTTTGAAAGTGAAATACGAGTATGATACTGAAAACAACGTGAGATGGATTTAAAATTCCTGATGAATTCAAACTACATAAGTATGTACGTAAGGTAAGGTACATAGCGATAGAATAGGCCACATTTCCCCTCATTTCTAATCCTAATTACATTTTCTGAACAAAAATAATGATTTTTTCTTCGGTGAAAAAGTTTACAGTCAGTTGCAATCCCAAAATTGTTTTTGTGAAAAAAGTTCCCTTTTTTTTCAGCAAAATAAAATTCTCCATTTTCTTGGTGAAAAAATTTCAGTTTTTTGGCGAAAAAATTCCAATTAATTTTAGTGGAGAATAATTCGTGATTCTTTTTTAGTGAAAAGTTTCTCAATTTCCAAATAAAATTCTAATTTTTCAGTGAAATTGAAATAAAAAATTATCGAATAAAATTCTTATTCATTTCAGTGAACAGGAATTTTAGATTTTTCAATGCAACGATTCTAAATTTTCTAGTGAAAATACAGCTCTTAATTTTTTAGTGAAAAATATTCTCATTTTCTGACGAAAAAATTCTACTTAATTTTAGTGAAAAGTAATTCTTGTTATTTTTTAGGAAAAAGTTTCTCAATTTCTAAGAAGAAAATGCCTAATTTTTCAGTAAAATTAAAAAAAAAAATTTAGCGAAGAAAATTCCGATTCATTCTGGAGCACAATAATTCTAGATTCTTCAGTGAAACGATTCAAAATTTACTAGTGAAAAAACGGTTTCTAATTTCTAAGTGAAAAATATTTCCAATTTTTTCTAACGAAAAAATTTCAGTTTTCTTGGCGAAAAATTCTACCAAATTTTAGTGAAAAGTAATTCTCATTATTTTTTTAGTGAAAAGTTTCTCAGTTTCTAAGAAGAAAAATCTTAATTTTTCAGTGAAATTTGAAAAAAAAAATTAGCGAAGAAAATTCTGATTTATTTTAGTAAATAGGAATTCTAGGTTTTTAGTGAAAATACGATTTCTAATTTTTTAGTGAAAAATATTTACAATTTTTCCCAGCGAAAAATTCTAGGGCCCTACTTAATTTCAGTGAAAAGTTTCTCAATTTACAAGAAGAAAAATCACAATTTTTCAGGGGAATTTGAAAAAATTTTTAGGGAAGAAAATTCTGATTTATTTCAGCGAATAGGAATTCTATTTTTTTCTGTGAAACGATTGCAAATTTTCTAGTGAAAATACAGTTCCTAATTTTTTAGCGAAAATACGGTTTTTATTTTTCATTGAAAAATATTCTCAATTTTTGGCGAAAAATTCCAATTTATTCTAGTGAGAAGTAATTCTTATGGTTTGTTTTTTTTTCAGTGTAAAGTTTCTCAATTTCCAAGTAGAAAATTTCTAATTCATCGGTGAAATATTTACTTAAAAATTTAGTGAAAAATTCTCATTTATTTTAGCGAATAGGAATTCTCGAATTTTCAGTGAAACGATTCTAAATTTTCTAGTGAAAATCATTTTCAATTTTTCAATGTGAAAACTTTTTCGTTTATTTTAATGAAATGGAATAAAATTCTCATTTCTTTTAGTGAGAATATTAACCAAAATATTTTGGCAAAAAATGACATTTTATTTTACTGGACAGAAATTTTTTAGTGAAAAGATTATCTGGCATCAATTTTCCAGCAAAAAAACATTTTTATTCATTTTAGTGCATGGAAATTCTAAATTTTTTGAGATGAAAAATCTGAATTTTTTTCAGTGAAAATTTCATCACTCTTGGTGATTTTTTTTTTGTGAAATTTCAATGGAAAATATTTTCACTTGAATTTTTAGTGAAAGAATAGGATCTTTCAAGTTTTTAGTGAAAAGAATCCCCAATTCACGTCAGTGAAAAATATTGATGATTTTTATTTTCATTTATTCTAGTGGAAAGAGATTTTCGAACATTTTTTTGTGAAAAAAGATAATCAATTTTTTTTTTCAGTGAAGATGAATTCTTTGAAATTTTTTTTTCTAAAGAAAATTCTAATTCCTCATTTTTTAGGGAATAGATTGAATATATTTTATCAATAAAAATGTTTTTCCAGTGAAAAAGTTCTCATTTATTTTAGTGAAGAAAAATTCTCAATTTGCACCAGTGGAAAATTAATAAATTTTTCAGCAAAAAACAACTCATTCATTTTAGTGAATAGAGATTTTTGATCTCTGGTTCACCAAGAAAAATCTCATCTTTTAGTGACAGAATCTCAGAAAAAATTTTCAATTTTCTCAGTGAAAAAAGCGTTAATGGTATTCGGCTCCAAAGTGACGGTAGCGTAGCAGTTACGTAAGACATTGATAGGAATTTGAGAGGTGAAAATGTCGAAAAAATACATTATAAACAAGGGGTTTTCAAACTTTTTATGAAAATGGTCAATTTTAGAGAAAACTTCATTTGAAATTTTTTATGCGAAATT